>JAJJMB010001752.1:1836882-1921151 GCA_023531105.1 Papaver atlanticum | reverse complement strand
ACAAGGATCGGTTCTACCTCAATATGGTTTGCTTGTGATCGAACACACAAGTTACAAGGACCGGTTATGCTCCCATCTCAAGTTTTACATAATCCGAAAAGATCCAGCGTATGACATGGTTCTCAGAAGAGCATGGATTCACGCTGAAAAGATGACTACTGATGAGGTGTCTACACCTCTCTCAGACGAGGAAAGCCCTGATTCAGAAGATTCAACAGATGTTCCATCAACAAAGCATTTGGAGCAATTCCAAACTCTGATGGAGTTGAAACAAGAGCCTGAAGAAGATGCATCAGCATTTATCAGGAGATTCCGCATTCAGGAAAGTCTCATTCCTCTTCATGCGTCAATGTCATCTGTTTTCAAACATGCTCTCCTAGTCCGGGGACTCAATCCTATTAGTAACTCTGTCATTGCAAGACGTTATGAATGGGTATCTTCGCCACAACAATATATTACTAAGTGGTTGAATCTGGAACCTCTCCGGATTGAGAATCTCACTGAGACATTCATTGCTAAAATAATATCCAAACACAACAAGGAATATCTTGGGTATTCTCCTTTGCACGAATATCCACATGTGCCACAAATTGGAAAGCACCTGTACAAGCATGGAATCCCACTGTGAAAGGAATGCCGAACCAGCAGAAGATATTCAGAGCACGAACGATCAAGCCTAACAAGTTTCATGAAGGATATCTAGTTCTCAAAGCAACTAAGTGTATTCTTCATTCTGCAAGGAACTCCAACTGGGAAGGACCTTTCATGATCACTAAGTCTGCGGCAGGTGGATACTACAAATTAGTCAACATGGATGGCAAGGAGAACGTGGAAGTAATACACGAGAATTAGCTCAAAGCATTTTACGCCTGAGATATTGGATGTTTGAGGAACCCAAAACATCTGGATTTGGCATTTAGGATTTTCTTTCAATGTATTTTCAATTCCTCCAAAACGTTTGCAATACTTGCATTTAGTATTTGAATTAAGCAACTAATCAAAATTCAGTTTACTTAAAGAAAATCTTTATCAAATCCAAAAGAAAATCCTCAATCATCTACTTATCCAAAATCAATCAAAATCAAAACCAAAACCTCACGTCTCTCAGAAGTTTAAAGTTCAAGAGATCATGGAAGGGAAATTAAAGGAAGCCGGTAAAGTAAGATTTTTGCTCCTATGCATTCTTCAAGACTTGCAAACCTCTTTCTCCAACTCCAGCTCTTCGGTCAATCAAGCAATCTTGGCCTCCTTCTCCACCACAACATCATTGGGAAAGGGTATGTTCTTTTCACGGGAATCCTTGATGATGTTTAACTTCTGACGGAGCCACTTTACGTTGAAGCCAAGTCTCTCAGAATTTTCCAAGCTGTACTCCCAATCAAAGAGTACATCTTGAGTAACAATACTTCTAGCTCTGGTTCGTATATCATCTATAACACGCAAGATATCTCCCACTTGCATTGTTAAGAAGTAACTACGTTTGGGGTCTTTGGTAACGACGATATGACCATACCTCTCCCATATCTTCTCGTACAAGCCATCTTACCCAGTAGAAATGATAAAGCCACCAACTAGTTCATGATACGGGAGTTACTCACCGAATGGAGGATCGAAAGCAATCCTGCATTAGGGTATTCATGCACAACTATACGAGTCTCAATCGTTGGACCAGTTTCTTCTAGAGCAGAAACAACTTGGGTTTCCATCTCTTCGGCAACTTCAATAAAAACCTTTTCATGACCTTGAGGTGCAGAGATGGTTATATCATCATTTTGATTCACCATATTTTTCGAGTCGTCATTATTGGCTCCATTATCCCCAACTTCGTCATTTGGCACCTAATATGATGATTACATGGGATTAGAACACTCCAAGCATGCAAATTAAAGGAAATCATAAAAATCAGAATGAAAGTGATCTAACATCATCAAATTTCTTCATTATGCATTCAAGAAATGAGCAAATAGTGTAAAAGTTATAAAAAGACGTTTTACAACAAGCTCATCTGAGGAGATTTTACACTGTCCTATATAATACGAAGAGCTGTGGGAAATTGGTAAGGAATATAAGGTTGAGTCATATGTCATTCTCTTTGTATGGATGTCCTATACAACATATCCAAAATTCATAGTAATTGGATGAATGAATAAAAAAATACAGCCGAAACATCGTACTACATGACAGCTGCAAATTTTCTGAAAACTTCCTGGAAGTTTACTATTTCATTGATTTAGACCCCTAAACATACTCAAAACTCACAAAGATTCTATGTTACAGCTATAAAATTTCTTGGGCATGAGAAAACATGCGTAGATCGCGAAAATCTGACATCGGATGAAGTTTCTACAGCGTTTTTGCTAAAAGACTGAATTCTGGATTTTCTGGTGACGTATTTCGACAAAACTTTTCATTCATTCATATGGATTCTCATTCATTCATTCACTAACAAATAAGCAATTTTATACTTTTATGAAGATAATAAAAGATGGAAACTTACTTGAGTGGTCTCCAAACCGTTCGAGGGATCAATATTGTCGGCATCACCATTAGGAACATTATTGCCTTCATTCGGTTCCAATTCCTTAGAATTCTCTTTCTCACCATCATCCGAAGAAGAATGAGAATTATTAACATCTTGTCTATCCATGAAAATCTCCTCCTGGATATATCAACAACAATCATAATTATTTTATTTAAGAAATATCATGATCGATTACGCGAAGGAGTACTTACATCGATTTCTTCTTCATCACTAGACTCATGAGTTGCTTGCTCAACCGAAGCGAGTCGGAGACCGTTAAATACTTGATGGAGCAAAATTCTGAAACAAGGTAACGAACATTTGTTTTTATGATCCTAATTATACGGATAAGAAAAGTCATACTGGAAAGAGCATTAATTACTAACTAGAGAAATAGCGGAAGGATTCACAGTATTTGGTATCATCCTGTAATCCTTACTTTGGCTTCTCCTCCCTAGGACTTTCTTCCACTTCCGTGAAGTCTACATTGATCCGAGGCCTCACAACACGACCATCTTGTGGTAAAGTTAATGAAATAATTAAGATATGATTGTCATGCCTTTACCAAAATCATAAGAAGAGTACTTACTTGTGAACATCCTGGAAGTATTTATTTTTTTATCACCGCTGGAGAGATACTTCAATCTTGGTCGATCCGAAATCATCTCAACAGAATGAGGTTCTCGTATCATAGGTTGAGTAGCCATTACAAAATTATGCAAATGCTCAAGTTGCTGATGCCATAAGTCTATATAACTCGAAGTTGCATATGTGACCCGGTCAGAACAAGGAAACAAGTAATCGTTTCCTTCCACATGTGTGCAATCTAAACGAGCCCTAAGTTGCTCAACCGATGGTTTATTCTTTCGGAAACTCGGAACACACTGATCAAGACCCATCTGGCGAGCTGCTCTATCGATGTTATATTCTTCCACCAGAAACTTTCCTTGTATTACCGATACTAAATAACCAGGAGTGCAACTCAGTATAAAGGATCTCTCACCATCACTCAGGTATGTATCGGATTCCAAAGTGATGTTTTCTTTAGAAGCATTAAAGGTGATCAATTCTGAGATGAAAGAAGGAACCGACACCCATGGAAGAAAATTAAACTCAGACTCGTTGTCTAATACATCAGTGAGGCGTGTCTTGAGTCGAAGCTACTTTTTGGACCAACGCATAATCCTGGCGTTATATTTCTCAAAGAAAGCATGACGAGTATCAATATTTGGTCCTTGCAAGACGCTATAGGGGATTGGTGCATAATTCTTGAAGCGTTCCCACAATAAGGCTTGGAGATACATTGTATTAACATACGTTTCAATTTTCACAAAGCCATTAGAAACGCTGGAATCTATGACTAAGGATTCTAAATTGGAGAATAGTGAACCCAAGAACAAGCTACCGATGGGACGTTTCTCACCTTTAGCCATCTTAATGGAAAAAGGAATCACAAAAGGCTTCAACAAGTGTCCACTATCTTCAAGTACATCTCTGGACAGCCACAAGCACGAGAAAGTAGCAATGGTTAATGTACCGTTAACAGGTTTTTCAGGAACCCAATCTCTCCGCCACCAGTATTTTAAACATTGAGCATAACAAAATTGCTGGATAATTTATTAAAGTCATGCATCGTAGCTGTCAAGACGTCAGACATTACAGTCTCCTCTGCTGAAAGTCCTTCAGGAAAATTACCCGTAACTGGAAGATGCAATAAAGCAACTACATCCTCCAAAGTGATGGTAAATTCTCCCCATATGCATATGAAAGTATGAGTAGGAATACACCAGCGAGCGTGCAAAGCTACCATACCTCGTACAACATGATAAATAAACAAGTCTCCAGCTGCTTGGATAGCCCGCATCACCTGTGCACGATCCAGCATGGCTCGCACACGGTCGTAACCCAATATATGTCTCGCCCATCCGGAAAAGTCTGTTAAAGGTTTTAGAGAAAGCTTGAATTCTATATGCGAAGAAGAATAGTGTCCTCCTTGCAGACAGAATCGAACTATCACTCGAGGAGACACCAATTTTTTCCGAGTAATATCCCTGGGATTTACAAGAAGGCGAAATGAAGAACCTGGGAGACGTTTTTCAGGTTTATACTGAACCACAAAGAAGTCATCATCAATGTTCGGAATATTCTTTATTCCAAGTGCTTCTTCTTCTTCTTCTTCTTCTTCTTCTTCATCAATGGAAGTCTTATCTACAGAGGTATCATCTCGGGAAGTCACATCTGCGGAGGTATCATCTGTGGAAGTATCATCTTTGGAAGTGCCATCATGAGAATCAGTCATCTTTGCAAAGTAGTTGTGACATCCATACAACATTTTTACTTCATTATGTCATTCGTAGATGCAAATTTCATCAAAGGAGTGGAATTAAAGCACAACAAAATAATAAGGATGCTCACATCAGTGTCTACAAAAATGGTAACTATCTAACTCTTACTTGTTTACAATTCCACTAACGGTAGTGATTGTGATACAAGAGTTAATACTTAAAAAACTTGCTCGTTTCTTCAAATCTGCAAAAACGAGCACTCGTTAATCAAAAATAAATAATCAAAACTTAATTTTTCATAAAATCGTGAACATAGTTTTCACTGTGTGAATATCCACTAACTTTTCACTGTGTGAACATCCACTATTGAATTGTGAAAGCTCACACCAAGACAATATTTCATCATAAACAATTGTCTACTTTTAATGATTATTCATAATCAATATTTTGATTTTCAACAAAAACACACACGTGAGTTACTCACGCAAATTAAAAAAAAATCATACGTGAATAACTCACGTAAATATTCAAAAAAAAAAAAAAAAACCCTCGAACGAGAGTTTATGCGATTTTCGTGAAAGCTCACCCATTAAAAATAAAAAAATTGGTTTTTCATGAAAGCTCATAAACAAAATTTTATCATTAGACGCAGGTCTATTTTGTAAAATAAAAAAAAATACAAAATTCTCTCTCTTATACTAGGGATTATTGTTCGTTTCTTAAACTAACGAACGAACGAACGTCCGTTCATAAAACAAGGATTTTTGTGAAAGCTCACACATATTTATGTATACCTATATATATAATTTTTTAACATGAACAAGTTACAAACGGCAAAAAAATAAAATAAAATTTGAACCCGGTCGGTGCCGGCTGGAATTTGGCCGGATGATGGCAGTGACGGCCGGCCGACGGCGGCAGGTTCCGACGAATTTTTTTCTCCTCCTTCTTCTGCTGCTCGGACGTGAGGTGAGGTAAAGGAAGGAGGGAAGTCGGTTGGTGGTGGGAGAAATAATAAAAAATAAAAAGGTATCTCTTCCCTTTTATAACAATTTTATTTCCTAAACCTAATTCCATAAGGATTTCCTTTTTGGGACGGGCCAGATGCTAAGATGACCAAGATTGGACGTTCCACCACCCGAATCAGCGGTGCCACACCAATTTATGTTCGTCATACAAGCTCTATCATAATACCAGGGTCTTTCATCCAAGCAATTGCTCGTACATGACATCATTTGAGCAAAATCGAAAACCCGGTAACATTCTTTCTTATGACTAAGTTCAATTACTTATTTCGTCTGTAACTAGAAAAATCACCATCCATTGCTTACTGTGGGACATGACTGTCCCTCACTAAGCAGGGGACTTAATATTGATGGTGGATTTTTGAAGAAGGCTAATTTCGTCAAATCATAATTTTGCATATTTCTGACCAGCTTCAGACACGTATGTGAAATTTATATCCCAAAATCTAAGCATGAAAGCTTATGCCACAATGATTTCTGATTGAGTGTACTGCCTCTCAGAGTACGCATGAATATGAAGTCTCTCAACTGGGACCACGGCATATTTCATCAACTGAGCAATTTCAATATTCACTTCTGTATATAATCGAAATGATTGGACGGCTCCTAAATGTATTAATCACTAGTATAGAGAAATAACGTCTTCAGGATGTCGCAATGTTCCCTGACTTTACAGAATAAAACATTCAAAACGAGTATGATGCTTCAACTAACTCATACCTCGATTTTCGAATAACTATAATGCTCCTAGACAGCTTGCCTGCTAGTATAGATCCATCGATTAATTATTTCTAGTCGCAAGATTCAATAATTAAACTCCTAGAAAATATTCTACGTTCTTTATAATATTTCATTACTTCAATTCATGGCTTTTCCCAGCAGAATTTCATGGGTTAGTAATAAATATTCAACGTACGGGCATTTGGGCCACCACCGAGTAAGCCCCGAGAAAATGGTGCGAGTGTACTTAGCAATAATACACGAACGAGCATTCAAAAATTTGGACGAACGAGGAAACCTATGCAAAATAAGGAAGACAAATAATAATAATAAAATAATAGAGAGGCGCCTAGGGGACCGGGCCGGCCGGTCCCACGCCTATCCATTTTATTTTTATTATTTTATTATTTTTCCTAATCTCATGAAAACTCCTTCATTCGAGCAAACTTCCTCGTTCGAGCAAAACTCTTAGTTTCTCCATATTTCCACACACGATGAATATAATATAAAATAAGAAAGAACGGGACCGGGCCCACCGGCTGACCGGTCATGCCCTAGCCGTGTCCGGTCCCACAACCTCTCTAATTCCTTACTTTATTATTATTTCTTCTCTCATCTCCTGAAAAGTCCCATCTCCTGAAAAGTCCCTCGTTTGACCAAAAAACCTATTTTTTCCATATTTCACCAATATTGCTCTAACTATCAAAAGCCAAAAAGTCAAATGGTCACATGACCGACTAGGCTTCTCACGCAAATATTAAAATATTATAAAAAGGGAGCCACTAGGGGCATATTATTAAAAAAATCATAAAATAGGTACAATGTCGATAGAGGGCAACCTAGCAACAAATTGGGCCCCCAAACCTTTTTGAGCAGAAATACCTAATCTATAAAAAAGAGAATTGCCTATTTTTTAGTTTAAGTCATAATTAGCTATACAATTTCTCAACCTCTTCAAGAGAATCACCATATCTTCACCAAGTTCGCCTATTCATGAGCTGCTTCTCTGTAAATATTATTAAAATATTGGTCGCACGAGCAATGTCCTACTTGCTCGTTCAAGCAAAATTGAGAGTTTCAGTCAAGATCAAACTCTTCTGAAAAACCAAAATATTGCTCAAACGCGCACCTGAAAATATCAAAACTCTCAGAATTGAGCCACGAGCAACATCGTGACACGGGCATGTTACCTTGGTCGACCAAGGTCGGCCCTTTGGCTTGCAAGAATCCGGTCCCACACATCTTTATGATTTGACCTAATTTGTCTTCTACAATTCATGTTGGGTTCAAACTCTTTCCAAACAATTTGGAGTTTGATCAATCGACCGTCAGCTGGTCTTACGACCACCAGGGACGGTTTTCATACCCCTTTGGTCGGTTCCTCATCTCTCCATAATTAGGTTTTATTACCCAATGCTCAGACGAGCACTATTTTAACAAATGATTAAACCAGCATTTAATCAGCATTTAACAAATGATTGCCCATTCAATAGCCCACACAATAGCTAATGCATCAGCTATGTAGGTAGTAACAATACCAATTCCACCAGAAGCAGTCCCAATAACTTGACTATCTTGACATCTAGCTATAATTCCAAAACCATCCATACCCGGATTACCAACTGCAATGCCATGACAACAAAATAACATATAACTTTCTTTTGGACTGAGCCACTGACATTCCTTGATGATTTTGAATTTCATATTCCTCTGACCTAGCTTAAAGAAGTCAAACACACAAGAATCATAATTTTTCCCCCATCTTGTACCTGTCATTATGTACCCTCCATAGTGCACCAGGCTCATAATTCTTCTTTTAAAACTCTCCAAGTTTGGTTTAATGTTATCATGAATCAGACTATTCTTTTGAAACCATAATTCTCTCATTGTTGCACATGTTGCTGTTAACCAGATTTATTTAATAATTGAACTTTTTTGTTTTGCAAATTTGAGAATATCAGAGAAAGATGTAGGTAATTGAAACTGAAATATAGCTACTAACCACTTCCATATGCTCTTGCTAAACTCACATAGGCACAGGATATGTTCCATACTTTCTTGAGATTGCTGACAGATTCAACATATAGAAGCAAGTAAATACCCCTTACTGATCAGCTTTGCATCATCAATGTAAACATCTTGCTGTATTTTCCAAATATTACTAGCAATATCTGGATGTAAGAAAGGCTTCCATATCTGACCAGTCCAGTGTACCTTTGGTTATTTGGATCTTATTTTTTCAATAGCAGCAGATGTAGAGAAAATCCCTTTTATGTTTCCACTCCAAATAAGTTTATCTTGAGCACCACTTACTGAGGGTAATGAAGATGGAATGAAACTTTGTAAATTATTTGGTATGCTCCACTCACCATTCACTAATAGATCCTTCACTGTCATGTGCAATGTATCTATGATAGAATCTATGTAGCCAATAAAGTCAATCAGTGGACAGTCTCCTACCCATGTATCAAACCACAAGGAAATATGTTCACCAGTCCCTATACTCCATCTCAAATTTGACTTCAATTCCTGCCAATCCCATTTTAAACCTGGCCAAACTGAAGATAATTTCCATTGAGTACTCCACTGCCCATTTTTATTTTTATATTTAGCAGCAAAAAACTTTGACCAATCATCACTGGAAGTTATCAGTTTCCACATCATTTTAATTAATAAAGCTTTGTTTATCACCTCCAGTCTTCTAATCCCCAAACCACCTTCATTGAATGGTGTACACACTTTGCTCCAACCCAAAGTTTCATACTTCCTTACCTCACTGTCACAACTCCATAAAAATTTCTTACAATTTTTTCATAAATATTGATAACTGAACTTGGCCATTTGTAGACAGCCATGTTATAGATTGGAATACTACAAAGAACAAATTTTATGAGTACCAGTCTATCATGGAGAGAGAGCAACTTACCCTTCCATGCAGCTAAATAATTTTGCATCATCTCCACCATTGGCCAAACAGTTGCACTATTCACTCTTCCAGGCTTCAATATAACACCCAAGTATTTGTCAGGGAATGATGTAAGCTCCATTTGCAGTAAATTAGATATCTGAGTTTTTCTTAAGGGGGTGCAACCATCAACAAAGCATTTACTCTTCTGTTTATTAATTATTTGACCAGAGCAATCTTGATAATTCTTAAGTAGAGTGAGTAGAGATTCTAAACTTTTTTTGGATCCATTACTGAAGATAAAAACATCATCAGCAAAAAATAGATGAGTTGGATAAACACCCTTCTGATGACCATTGGCTGTAATTTTTTCATTTCCACCAGTTTGCTTAGATTTCTACTTAACGCTTCTTCCATAAGCACAAACAATATGGGAGAAAGAGGATCACCTTGCTTCAAACCTCTCTCCATTGAGAAAAAACCCTGTGGACCACCATTTACCATAACAGATATTTTAGCTGAAGATAATAAAGTTCTTAACCATTCACACTAAGATGCATAGAAACCATATTTCTGAAGTACTTTAAATAAGAAGTCCCAGTTCACTGAGTCATATGCATGTGATATGTCAAGCTTCAAACCTACATTTCCCCCTCTTCTTGTATGCTTCATTTCATTCACCAATTCAGAAGGCATCATGACCTATTCATGTATACTTTTGCCCTTAATATAAGCAGCTTGCTGAACTGATACTAATCTATTAATTAGACCATTCATTCTTGTAGATATAATTTTTGTAAATATCTTGAAATTGAAGTTACTTAACCCAATAGGCCTGAACTGGCTTGGGTTTTTGCACCTTGGATCTTAGGAAGAAGTACCAAAAAATTAGAATTCATACCCCTTGGAATGTATTTCCTCCTCCAACAATATTGAACAACACTCAGCAAATCATTCTTAATGATGTCCCAGCAAGCTATGTAGAAAGCACCTAAAAAACTATCTGGTCCTGGTGCTCCATCTGCATTCATATTAAAAACTGCTTGTTTGATTTCATCTAACTCAGGAATAGCTTCTAACATAATTTGATCTTCATCTATTATTAATTTTGGAATGACCTCAAGCAAAGAATCATATGTAGTCACCTCTTGGAATTTAAACTTTTGTTGAAAGAATTTGACTAATATATCTGCAATTTTACCCTAATCAGCTACCATGTTACCATCCACATCCTCCAATTCACATATCATATTCTTTGTTTGCCTTATTTTAACACTTGTATGAAAAAAAAAATAGTATTAGAAGAACCTTTTGTAATCCATTTTATTCTTGATTTCTGCTTCAGCATAATGCAATGCTGAACCTCCTTTGAATTTATATCATTCTGAGCTAAAACTAACTCTGTCAGTGCTTGCTCATCATGAGGATTATTATCAGAAATCTTCATTTTCTCCTTAACTAACTCTTCAGCCTCCTTAATTTTATTTGAACATTACCAAAGATCTTCCAGTTCCATTCTTTCAAAACTCCTTTTAATATCTTAAGTTTGTGCATGAATATAAAAGCAGGATCTCCATTTACTGGCTCAGCCCAACTATCTTCAACTAATTTCCTAAAACCATCATGTTCTAGCCACATCTTTTGGAATCTGAGAGGTACATTAGTAGGTTTTGGAATATTAACACATCCTCCCATTAAAGGTGAATGATCTGAAACAACTCTAACATCCACTTTATAACCCCAGTCATTATATAACCTTGACCATTCCATGTTGAATATTGCTCTGTCTAGGTTACATAGTATCCTCTTTTGCCCATGCTGATAATTTGACTAAGTAAAATCCAACCCAACTTTAGGAGCTTGAAGTAATTCACAAGAATTTAAACATTCACTGAAGTCTAGCATTGATCTTCTTAAAGGAGAATTGCCACCAACCTTTTCTTCTATTGAGAGAATTGCATTAAAATCCCCCATAACTAACCAAGGTTTTTTAAGATCACTAATTAGCTGCATTTCTGACCAAAGAAATCTTCTCTGCACCATATTAACATGAGCATGAACACCTAACACTAATACATCACCTACTGCAACTGTAATCATCTGACTTGTAATAGAAACAACTAAAGGAGTTGAAATGGAATTACTCCAAAATAACCATATATTACTTTTATGAGTTTATGAGGCATTATGTATCACCATACATTGCATACCAGGAAGATTTAGTTTACTACAAAATGAAGAAGAGCACTTAATTTTTGGTTCTGCTATCCACAATAGTGTTGGCTGAAATTGATTAACTAAACTGTAGCTTCTGCTGGGCCCTAGCTCTTCTAAGGCCCCTTATATTCCAAAAGAGGACTTTCATAGTTTTGTTTGGGGTTTTTTTGGAGCCCCCTTACCAACATTCCTTCTAAAATTTTATTTAACTGCTGCTTGAGTTGAATTTTTAATAACTGAATTATTCTTAGTAATTGGAGTAGCTTTACTAACCTCAGTTTCAGATTGTTTACTTCCAGAAGAGTTAACCAATGAATTCCAAGTAGTGAAAGGCACTGACTGATTAGTTACTTTGCCTGAATTTGCATCTACAAATTTAACTACACTTTTTTCCAATTCAGTGACCTCGGCAATTTGAATCAGTTTCTGAGGTTCCATCTCTGCCAAGATTTCCCCATCAACACTTATAACATCATCTTTTTTTTTGTTCAAATTGGTTAAATGCACTAAATCTTCCACCATCCATATTTACTAAAACCGTGTTGCTAGCTGATTGAATATTAACAGGTGAAACAATATTGGATACTATGGAATCTTCTCCAATGAATTGATTACCAGCAGTATTAGATGTACTACCTTGCTCCCTTTCCATATTATTATAATTTTTTCCAACATCAGACCTGTCACAAATATCAAAAGGTATATGAGAATTACCAGTTTTGGGAGTTCGTTGCTGAACAGGAGTTAATATAAGCTTGTTGTTATTGTTAGGCTGAACTTTACTTGCTGACTGAACTCTGTTCTTTTCAACTCTGCATTCTATAATAATATGTCCAACTATCTTACAGGTTGAACAAAATTTTGGACAAACTGGAATTGAAATGCTCTGAAAGAAACCACCATATTTAGTACCAATCCAAATTTTGTTAGGGATAGTTTTAGCAAAATCAATTTCAACAAGAATATTAGCATAATATCCAACTTCACATTTAGCAGTAGTTTCATCTAGTTTGATTGGTGTACCAATTTCCTTACAGATCTTAAACAAAATCTTTTCACTCCAAAATTCAAGACCAAGACCTGGTAATCTAACCCATACCATAGCTTTTGAAGTTTTTTGACTTTCAGGTCGAAAATTAGAGATCCAGTTTCTTATTTGAAGTACCTGATTAAAAACTTCCCATTTACCTTCCTTAACATATTGACGATCTGTCTCATTATCCAGCTTAATCGTAAAAAAAACCCTTCCTAATGAAATAAGTTTGCAATTACCAACCAACTTCCATTGTTTTCGAAGAATGACAGAAGCATCAACAAATTTGATTTGCTGTAAATTTAACCTACCAATAAGAGAGAATCTCCAAGGATTCAAACCCTCTTCAAATAAATCATCAGGCAGTTCTATCGAAGGAATAATATGAGAATTAGTTTCTTTACTAAAACCTAATAAATCCGACATTGTTTCTTCAGTACATGTAGTTGTAGGACAAGAATCCATGAACCACCTGAATTAAAAGCTACTAATCATGAGAAAAATTTGATGTAAGAGAAATTTTGAGTAGATTTCACCTGAAATTTAATGGATCTGAACTCGAAAAACGAAGAAGGAAGTTTGAAAATTTTCGCCGAGTTAATCGCCCGATTCGCAAAGCGTGACTCGGTCACTATGGACTCAACAAACAAAAACCATGAAAATTCCACCTTTAGAATTCTGCATCCAAACCCACCATTAATTTACTTTTCTTTTTTTTTTTTGACAAGGGAAAGGGCAAATTATATTAAGAGGAAAGTCACCAGAAGTGACAGAGACGGAGAAAAAATAAAAGACAAGAAGAGTTAATGATTATCCAAAGCCGAACACTGCCTCCCAATTACAGATAAAAGTGACTTAAATAAATACCATCAAAAATCTTAGTAGGAAATGCCCAATTAAAAATAGTACATTTTATAGTAATAATAAGCTGACTGAAAGTTCTTCCCCTCCTTCCGCCGTACAGTCTAGTATTTCTCTCTTGCCATATTATCCACCAAACTGCAAAAGGAATATATTCTCAAAGTTTCTTTCTCATGTCTTTACCTTTTCTGATAGGCCATTTCCGAAGACAAGCTTTAACATGCTCCGCAAAAACCCAATCATAATCAAAAGAAGACAAGAAGTAATTGCAGATCTTTTTTATTTGTGAGCAATGAAGAAAAAAGTTTATATTCGTCTCTTGCGCCACATCACAAAACAAGCACCTATCCGTATTTGACTTACCCGCTCTAACTAAATAATCCCTTATAGGAGCACCATTATAACAAAGGGTCCAAACCAAAAGCGATACCTTTAAAGGAATTTTAGGATTCCGTAGATGTTTATGAGGAAATGAAAGATAACCATCAACATCTAAAGAATTATAACAGTTAGACAGAGTGAACCCTCCTCCAACATCCCAAATCCTATCATCCTCTAAATCAGAGTCACCTAAGGTTGAACTAGGATCTCCAATCATTTGAAGTAAAGAAATAATATCACCTAATTCATTCTCATTCAGGTTCCTATTGAAATCAAAGTTCCAAGCATAGTCAGCAGAGATACAATCTCTAACAGAAGCAAATTTCTTTCTAGACAGTTTGAATATATAGTAGGGAAAGATACTTCTAAATTGTTATCTCATATTCATTTGTCCTTCCAAAACAAAACCTTAGTACCATTGTTCAATTGAAACTTAGTGTTTTGTATAATATGGTCCTTGGACTTTAAAATGCCTACTCATAAGCTATGACCTACTGGCTTAAAAGTAGAATTAGGAATACCTCAAAATTTCTGATAGACAATCTTCCTCCATAGAGAGTTCTTTTCGGCGCTATACCTCCATATTTATTTGCAGTGCGAGGCTTTATTGACCAATTTCAAATTTTTAACACCAATGCCTCCTCTTTTCTTTGAAAGAGAAACCTTCGCCCACGAAACCTAGCTTCTCTTCTTTGTTGTGGCACTCGAACCCCAGATAAAATTCCGCATAAACCTTTCATAACAGAGACGGGCATTTGGAACATGGAAAGATATTAAATTGGCATACTTGCCAAAACACTGTTAACTAGCAATAATCTTTGTCCTTTTGATAGGTATCTCTTTTTCCAAGATGACAATTTTTGATGAATTATTTGGATGATTATGTCCCACATAGGCCTATATTTGGACCTACTGCCCAATGGTATGCATAAATAGATTAAAGGGAACTGAGCTTCATTGCATCCAAAAGCTGCATCCAAAAGCTTGAGCACACAGAAGGCCATTGTGATTTGAGCCAATACCCACAATAGAACTCTTACTAAAATTAATTCTTAACCCAAACACTAATTCAAAAGCAAATAGAATATGTTGTAAATTAGTTACCTGCTCTACGCATCTAAGAAAACCAGTAAGTCGTCAGCAAACTGGAGATGATGAATGAAAGTACCCCCTGGAGCAACCTGAAATCCAGATATAAGACTAATTGTCGCAGCCTTCTTTAGCATCAAAGAGGGGACTTCAACCACTAGAATAAAGAGAAATGGGGAGATGGGATCCCCTGTCCTATCCCTTTTTGTGACTTGAACATGGAAGTACCTTCGCTATTGATAAGAATTGAGCTTGCAAAAGAAACACACCATTTAACCCAACTCCTCCGTACGTGACCAAAACCATAGCATTGTAACACCTTGTCAATACATCCCCAATTAATGTTATTGAAAGCCTTTTCGAAGTCCACTTTGCATAAGAAACCTTATTTGTCTTCTCTCTTCTTCGAATCAATTAGCTCAGCAATTATTAGGATGCCATCATTGATTTGTCTTGTATGGATAAATGCACCTTGATATTCTGAAATAAGGGAAGGCAGAACCAACTTCAATCTATCAGCCAACAATTTTGAGACTTTCTTGTAAACCCCTCTGATCAAACTTATTGGCCTGAAATTATGAAGGTTCACAGCGCTACTACATTTTGTAATCAATTTCAGGTTAGTACAATTGATTATCCAATCTAGAGAGAATGTAGTCTCAAATTCCTTAATCACCTTCATAATGTCAGGATTGATGACATCCAATGTATGTTTGAAGAATTCTATCATAAAGCCGTCCGGACCTGGGGCTTTGTTTCTGCCAAACTGCCAGATAACATTCTTGACTTCCTCTTCTGGAAAAAAAAGTCTCTTGATAGAGATTTTGTCTTCAACTGAGATTGCAGGCATCTTAAGATCATCAAACTTGGGCCTTGAAACATGTTGTTCAGTGAAAAGAGAAGTATAAAAGTCAACATCCTCATTGGAAATTTTGTTCTTATCATAAGTGACATCGCCATCGATATTAAGGCAGTTAATACTATTGACCTTATACTTGTAAGATGCTAATTGGTGAAGATATTTGGTATTTCTTTCACTATCCTTTAACCATTGCTCTTTAGTTTTTTGTCCCCATTTCCTTGCTAAATCTAGCGTTAAGGAAGCATGTTTAACTTTAGCATTTTCTCTAACCAAGACATCATCTGTAGATAAATGTGAAATCTCTTCGGTACTATCAAGCAAATCAATCTTATCATCTAAAGAATTAATTTGAAGTTGTAAGTTGCCTAGTGATTTCTTCCATGATTTGATAAAAAATTTTAAGGCCTGTAGCTTTTTCACAAAAACATAAATAGGCTTGCCAAAAAATATCAAATTATCCCACCAAAGTTTAAATTTTTCCATAAAAGAAGGATAAAACAAGAGGTTACTGACAAATCTGAAGGGAAAAACAAATTTAGCTCCAAAGTTGCAATTAATCATTACTGGTGCATGGTCAGAGATAGGTCTCTTTAGTCTCAATTGAATTAGAGAAGGGCAAGGAGAAAGCCAATCATTAGTAAAAAAGGAACCTATCAAGCCTAACCAAAAGGGGTGGATGCTGGCTAGTGGTCCATGTAAACCTACCACCATTCATAGGAATATCAATCAAAGCATGTTTACTTACAATTTTTTTGAAGTATCTGTTGTTAGAAATACAACCACCTGGTAAGTTCCTTTCAAATTGAAGAAGAATGGAATTAAAATCACCTCCAACGACCCACGGCTCATCAAACAATAATCTGACATCATTTAGCTCCCTCCAAAACTTTCTGTAATCACCAGAATCGGACGGACCATAAACAGAAGTAAAGTCCCGCACAAAATTGTCAATTATATTCCTAAATTTGATAGTCAATGTGAAAGCACCCAAAAGATAATCTACCATGTTTAGAATCTCATCTTTCCACATTAGTATGATACCGCCAGAAGCCCTTATCAACGACAGATGAAGAAAATTGCATCTGTTACTACCCATAAAAGAATGAATTAGAGCGTCGTCAACAAATATTTTTATTGTCTCATGAATTGAGAAAATAGTAATGTTATTTCTTAAAATTGCATTTCGAATTGCACTTATTTTCTGCTCTTGCCTTAAACCCCTAATGTTCTATTGGGGTTCAGAACCAAGAACAATGTGAAGAGCAGAAGAAAAGCGCAGGAACACGAGTAAACACAAGAAAAGGTAAATAACAAGAAAAGAAATATAAGATGTTTTAGTTGAATTCCATGTCTTACATGATTGATAATCGAAGTATTTATAGCTTCTTAACTTCCTAAACAAACTACTTGTAATTAAGGCAACTGATGCATGACTAATAATAGAACTTCTAAGGAAACTGAGTACTAATTAAGGTAAGCTCAAATAAATGAAATAAGTGAGCCGTAAGGATAGTATACTAACATCCCACCGCTCCTGAAAAATGGCTTGTCCTCAAGCCTCAAAGTCTTGTAATTGAGCAAGAATATCATCAGCATCCTCCTAAGTTGCTTCTTCATTGGGATGATATTTCCATTTCACCAACCACTTTGTTCCAGCTGCATTGACTTTCTTAAACATTTTGCGCTCCAGAACTGAATCAGGTTCCAAAGTTTTATAGTCCACAGTAGTAGGCAATTGTGTATCAACAACAATTGAAGATCCAAGTTTCAGTTTCATCTGTGAAATATGAAATACTGGATGAATCTTACTCATAACAGGTAAGTCCAAACGATATGCGACTGATCCAATCTTCTCAATAACACGAAAGGGTCCATAAAATCGTGAAGAAAACTTAGTATAAGATTGATTAGTGACTGATGTTTGACGATATGGCTGCAATCTCAGAAAAACCCAATCATTAACTGCAAATGTACGTTCAGTTCTGTGAGAATCAGCATATGTCTTAATTCTAGCATGAGCATCATGTAAATTAGCCTTCAAGATGCGTAAAGTATGATCTCGATCCTTTAAATTTTCATCCATAGCATGCACAGGAGTTGATCCTGGAATATAGGTCGAAATTGTTGGTGGAATTCCACTGTAAAGAGCTTGATAAGGAGTCATCTTGATTTCTGAATGATAACTCGTATTGTACCACCATTCAGCCCATGGTAGCCAGTTTGTCCAATCCTTAGACTTTATTCCAGCAAAGCAGCGTAAGTAACATTCCAAAGTTCTAATGGTAACCTCAGTTTGTCCATATGTTTGAGGATGATATGCTGAACTTCGACATAACTGAGTGTCTTGTGAAGAGAAAAAAACTTCCCAAAAATTTCTCATGAATATGGGGTCTCGATCACTGACTATTGTCTTTGGCATTCCATGTAAACGCACGATTTCATGTACAAAAATGTCAGCAATCTTGGCAGCAGTGTAAGGATGTGATAGTGCTATAAAGTGTGCATATTTAGTCAATCGATCTACCACCACTAATATAGAACTTTTACGATTGAAGACTGGAAATCCATTTATTTTTTTACCAAAAATATATTTTATTGATTAAAGCAAAACAATTATAGAAAAATAAATAAGCCAAAGCAGACAACATGTCTCAGGCAACAAAAAGAGAAGTACAGAACTAAGTATCAATGGGGAAGAGTTTTTTTCCTGATTTTGAAGCACCCATCAAACCTATAGTATACTGTATCTGGAAACTCCATCATATAAATGTTAGGTGTTCTGGTATCAAATTTGAGAGTTTTCCCCTTGCTAAGATAGACTCCCTTTTTAGCAAAGAAATCAGCAGAGAAATTGATTTCTCTGTAAACATGATTGAAGTGAATGGAGTGTACCTTCCTGCAAATATTTCTCCATCTGCTCCATACAAACCAGGGGATCTTATTTGTCATGAATGCTTTTATAGCAACAGTAGAGTCTGAATTAATGGTAATCTTGGATTGAAAATTCTTCACATCCCATTCTAAAGCACAAACAGTTCCCATTATCTCTGCAACAAAGTTAGTGGATATCCCCAAGCCCCCACTTTCTGCTGTCAAGAATTTACTAGTAGGAATTATTAATGGAGACTGGAAATCCATCAACAAAGTACATGGAGATATCTATCCACACATCAGTAGGAATTGTTAATGGTTGTAATAACCCTGGAGGCGCAATTGACTCAGACTTATTACGTTGGCAAATGTCGAACCTCTTAATGAATTCTTTGATTGCATATTTCATACCCTTCCAGTTGAAATTGAGCTCAAGACGTTTGTAAGTACGTAAGTACCCTGAATGACCACCCAAAGGGGATGAATGAAACTCCTTAAGTAGTTTAGAACACCAATCATAAGTAGGTACTACGACAATACGGCCTTTGTAACGTAGAATCCCAGCATCATATGAATAATGATCTTTATAATATGATTTATTCTTCAAGTTGTCTATAAGAATGCTTAATTCAACATCAGTGTGACACTCATTGATAATCTCATCAATGCCAGAAAATATTGGAGCACTAATTGCCAGTAGATGAGAATCATCTATGCGAGATAACGCATCAGCAACTTTATTTGCTGCACCACATCGATAGATTATTTCATAATCATAACCCAATAGTTTGGACAACCACTTTTGTTGTTTAATTAAAATATAACCGATGCTCCAAATAATATTTATGACTATGATGGTCTGTATAAACTTTAAAATGTCGACCAAGCAAATAGGGCCGCACTTATGAATTACTGATACTATGGCCATCATCTCCTTGTCATAAACAGAAAGATTTAAATTCTTACCTGAGAGTGGTTTACTGAAGAATGCAATGGGTCTGTTTTCTTGCATTAATACAGCTCCTAAGCCAGCACCAGAAGCATCACATTTTAAGCAAAATTCTTTCGAGAAATTTGGTAATGATAACACAGGTGTACTTGTTAAAGCTGCTTTTAATAAATTAAATGCCACTGTAGCTTCATCATTCCAAGCAAAAGCATTCTGTTTTAACAACTTAGTTAATGGAGAACTTATAGTGCCGTAGTTTCTGACAAACTTACGGTAATAACCAGCTAAACCCAAGAAACCATGAAGATCCTTTACTGTAGTTAAAATAAGCTAATTTTTGATAATAAATTTTTTTGTCAATCTCAACAGCAACTCCTTTAGCCGAAACAATATGTCCTAGATACCCAATAGATGTTTTAGCAAACTCACATTTTGAACCTTTGAGAAACAACTGATGTGATCGTAATATCCCAAAAACTAACTCAAGATGTTTAGCATGCTCAGGTAAGGACATACTGTAAACCAATATATCGTCGAAGAAAACAAAAACAAATTTGCGAAGGTAAGGACGAAATATTTCGTTCATTAGACTTTGAAATGTTGCGGGAGCATTAGATAACCCAAATAGCATGACCAGAAATTCATAAAGGCCATCATGGGTTCGAAAAGTTGTCTTGTGTATGTCAGGATCATGTAATCAAATCTGGTGATAACCTGAACGCATATCCATTTTTGAAAAAAATGGTTGCACTACATAACTCATCAAGTAATTCATCAACTACAGGAATTGGAAATCTATCCTTTATGGTGACCTTTTTTAATGCTCTATAATCAACACACATAAGCCAACTTCCATCTTTATTGCATACTAACAAAACTGGTGATGAAAAGAAACTAGAGCTATGACGAATATAGCCTGCACTCTTAAGTTCAGAAATAATTTTCTCAATTTCCTCCTTTTGGAAGTGTGGATATATAAAAGGTCTCACATTAACAGGAGCAGTATTAGGTAGCAGTGGTTATAAAGATGTTGGAGAACAAAATATATCAGAAAATTGTGCAAGTAATTTTGAATTGTAGTAGGTACCTCATAAACAGGAGACTTTGGTGAAGTAGAAATGGGTGATAACTGTAGCATAACTCCATGTTGCTCCTTGTTAACCAATGTTTTCATAGGAACACTATCTAAAAACATCACTTTAGCTGAATTTTCTCCAACCAAAAGATAATCATGGCCCAGAGAATGGAACTTCATATGTCGTTTCTTGAAATCCCATATTACATCACCCAATGTCTGTAACCATTAAACTCCAAGAACTGCATCAATCCACCTACTGCTAATAGAAAGAAATCAGTAGTAAACTGATAATCTTGTAGTTTAATTGGTACTTCAGTGCAAGAACCTTGAGTTGTAAGAAACCCACCATTACCCACCATAACCTTCATAGAAACATCCTCAATTTGAGAAGAATAACCACATCTTCTAGCAGTTGTTGGATGTAAAAAATTATGGGTTGAGCCAGGGTCTATAAGAAAAGTAATTGATTGACCTTTAACATGTCCTGTAATTCTCATTGTTTTAGGGATAGGAGAACCAACAAGAGTATGATAAGGAATAAACGGTGTTGATTCGAGCTGAATATCATCTGAAACAATCTGAGTGTTTGGAGTACTTTGTTCGCTATTGTCTGTATTGGCAATCTCCACAATTGTATCTCTTCCTCACTTTCTAAACAAAATAATCTAGAGTTTTCGCACAAGTGACCAGGTGTAAACAACTGGTTGCAGTTAAAACAAAGTCCTTTTGCTTTTCTTTCTTTTAGCTCATCTCAACTTACTAGTAACACTAGGAGGAAGTGTAGTTGTTTTGGGTATAGATGCAGTTGTGGGTGTAGTTCTTCTAAACTGAGCAAATCTACTTGGCTTAGAATAAGGAGCTGCAAGCATTGCCTCTTCTTGTTTGATAGATTTTCTAAAATCTTCAAAAAGAGTTGATGGCTCCAAAGTATACACAACAGAAGCAATATCACTTCGCAAGGCACGAATAAAGAGATCGATAATATATGATTCAGGAAGATCAATAAAAATTTTTAAGATGCTTTCGAATTCAGTAATCAGTTCACGTACCGTACCCTTTTGAGATAATTTTGTTAAAGCCATGCGAGGATTAACAAATTTATGATCAGCAAATCTTGAACGAATAGAAGTACAAAATTCGGTCCATGTTGGAGAGTTGAGTCTATCCTTAACCCATATGTACCATGCATTGGCTTCTTCCTTAAAGTGCGCAGTAGCAATGGATATCTTAAGTACTTCATCTATATTATGTAAACTGAAGTATTGATCTGCTTGAAAGATCCATCCAGCGGGATATGTACCCTCAAAAGTAGGAAATTTCTAGAACACCCATATGAACTACACCACCATTGTAACCATTACTATTACGACCATTGAAACCAGGAGGATGAGTATTAAGAGGAAAACGCGCCAGAAGAAGTGATGCCATATTTCTATTAATGGAATCAGCAAGCGTAGCTATGTCTTGCTTATTAGCTTGCAGTAGAGTAGCCATGTCCTTCCTATTATTTTCCATTAGTGTAGCCATATTTGTGTTATTTGATTCTTGTAATTTTGTAAGCAAAGACTCCATTGTACCAGTTGATTTTTTCTCTTGATCATCATGAACATCAGCCAGTGCTTCCATAAAGTCATCAACCTTGGTTGTTAACTTGGAAATATGCGCAGAGAGACCATTAACTTCTTCAATGATCGTCATCGGAAAAAAAACATTGCTGAAATTTGAATGAAAACCGAACTAGCTCTGATCCAGATATTGGGGTTCAGAACTAAGAATAATGTGAAGAGCAGAAGAAAAGCGCAGGAACACGAGTAAACACAAGAAAAAGTAAATAACAAGAAAAAAAATATAAGATGTTTTAGTTGAATTCCATGTCTTACATGATTGATAATCGAAGTATTTATAGCTTCTTAACTTCCTAAACAAACTACCTGTAAATAAGGCAACTGATGCATGACTAATAATAAAACTTCTAGAATTTAAGAACTTAACTAAATAAGGAAACTGAATATTAATTAAGGTAAGCTCAAATAAAGGAAATAAGTGAGCCGTAATGATGGGATCCTAACATGTTCCATGACATAATCTTATGATCATTAGAATCAGAAACCCTAGCTCCCGAAATTGAATTAAAACCATGAGAATCAAAGTCTTCAGATTAGTACGCAAGATTAAGTGCATCAATTTTATAATCTTCATTGAGAGTGTCTTCCACCAAAATTTCATCCTCGGAATCATATGACCCCAAACCATCTTCGTCTTTAATTTTGATTGGTCTCCAAATTAGCATCAACAATCGAATTCCTTTCAATTAAGTCTTTACAAATATGCCTGATATTGGGATGATCAATCGAAATGCCCACTGCTTTGTTAAATTGAAGTTGAAAATCAATTTTAGAATTTTTGTCATTCTCTTAGAGTGGCGATGGAGAAAGAGACGAAGAATGTTCTACTGAAACTAAAAACTCTTTCTGAAGACAAAACTTATGTTGATGTTACTTTGGTGATATCCAACAATGGAGAAACAACATCGAGATTTGTAACATCAAGATGATCAGACGGTCTAGCATAATTCGGATCATGCATAGGAATAACCATAAAAAATGTAGAGCTGACATCCAAACCCGGATCCAAGTTTTTAGATAACACTCCCCCAACTAGTCCATATTTTGATCCAACGGGCTTTGAATTTTCGGATCATGAGCACGAATAACCATCAAAATGGTAAGGTCAAATTCCGGAGCAGAAGACACCCCCACCCCCATCTGGCTCATATAATGATCCAAATTTTCAAATTGTTTCAGGTCATGGGCAGGAGTTCCCATCAAAATGGTAGAGCTGATACCTAGATCATTGATCTCGTTTGAAGGTAACACTCTCCCCATCTGGCCCATATTGCGACCTGAAACTGAACCCGTTTTTTTTTACGCTCCGTGACCCGGGGATAATAACTTCACTAGAATACTCAGCAGTGGATGAGTCTATATTGGCTTGGTTTTCCCTCAGCTGACGTTCAAAAACTTTTTTCCAAACTTTGTTTAAATTATTTAGCGTCGAATTATAAGTAGCGGAAGAATTTGAATTTGAAAAAGGCAATATTTCCGGCGCATAATTTGCTGAAGAAATATTTTCTCCCTGAATATTAGCTGGGACTTCATTATGCGTGGAAAAATATGACTTTGAAGAAATCTTATCGGAGATATTTTCCTCTCGTCTTATAACCACGGACTTGATGTTAGGCCTTGATAGAAGATCATGATGATTATTCCCGGGGATAGCCAACTGTTTGGAAACTAATTGCTCCAGGAGCCACTCGATACTCAACCGATAACCGTTAAAATTAATGGCTGCTGGGATTTTACTTAGATCAGCAGTTACTTTGATTTTACAGCAATTCAGTTAAAGAAAGATAGAGTTGATTCATGAGCATCAATCAGTTGAAAGAATGAAAATTCCAAAGATGAAAAGGAAGACCATGAATCCCTATCTAATGTCCCTTGTCAGAACAAAAGGCCATTAATATAAGCATCTTCATACCTCCATTGACGTAAGGAAATTTTTGATTTGCGAATCTTGAAAATTTGCTCATCCTTAAAATAATCATAATCTTCTTTTGATTTTGCATTGAAAAAAGAAAGTTTGGAATTTAAACATCCTTGGTTTAAACTGCCATGCCAGTTAAACTTTTTTATCAAAGCTCTAGAAACGATATTTCATCTTGTATGGAAATTAAGCACTTCTACCGCAATACCAAAATCCCCCACTCCATTCATACTCCAATCAGAAGGAGTCAACTCTGAAGAAGAGGTTAAGACAGGAAAAGCTTCACCTCTAAGTTTAGGAGTTACAGGTTGATGCATAATAGGTTTATGTATTGCAGAAGCCAGCTTGATTAATGTTGAACCTTTGTATCCAAATGAAATACAAATAAAACTAGGGGAAATTTTCTTAAATGAACCAATCACCATAGCTTTTAAGAAAGATCCCATAGAATTATGAGAGAATGTAATCTGAACCACAAAATCATTGAATCTTCTCGACCAAACTTTACCAATATCAAGCTCCTCATACATTGCATCCTTAAGAGTAGTTGCAAACCAAACTAATGAAGAGACAAGAACTATCCAAGAAACTTTTCCTTTAAATCTTTCTAAGATTTTAAGACCAGAATGGAACCAGGCGAATTCAAAAGATTTAGAATGAAGAAAAATACTATAAATTGGAAGCAAATCCATGGTAGTACACCATGAACAGCGAAAAAACTAAAAAAAAAATCTTCATCTCAAAAATCGAAAGAGAGAAGATCCGAAAAATATTCCCCCCGAGCAATTTTTGTTTATGTGGGTGTTGAAAATTACTCTCCGTTTTTGTTTACCATCGATGACAGTACTAATAGGATTTGGAATGAGCTGAGTGCAATTGGTGAACATATGCCAACTATGAAAAGTTTTTACTTAATATCCAGTCAGATGGACTAGTGTTAGCGTTCCCAACAGTGAAGCGCCAAGATGGCGCGATAATGAAATCAGTGGCATGGCCAATGGAGCTGCATAGACCGACAATGAAGCGCCAAGATGGCCGAGACAAGAAAGGCTGCTTGACAAATGCAATATTATGTGATAGTGTTGCACTAGGGTATCACCCAGGCCTTCGGCTTGGGCAAAATCGCTCACGCCGAAGGGCTTTATGATTTGTCCGCGCTTTTATCACCTGCAAATCCCTTCGGTTGTTCGGCTACTTAAGAAAATATGAGCTGCTATTGTTGTCGCAATGTATCTTGTGGGTAGTGATGAATGTACTTCTCCTATTACTTTTAAAGTTAAAGCAAATACATTATTATAATTGAAAAAGCGGAGGTCTAACAACCACACCCAATATTTCGCTTAGCAATCTTTATGGACTAACTCCAATATAATTATGAAAGCATCAACTAATAAAGCGAGCTCAATCAAGAAATATATCCAAGAGTTGTATCTCTATTTCAAAATTTAATCAGCAAATCAAACAGATTGAAATCCATGAGCCTGATTATTATGTGAAACAACTTGAACGGTACCAAAGACCAATGTTCAAGTGTCAATCAATTTATATCAACAACCAAAGGTTGGATTATCTAATTGATTTAACTTACGCACAACCTGTGATATTTCAACTATATAAACAAATATAATGCGGAAAAGAAATAACACAAACACCAGAAATTTTGTTAACGAGGAAACCGCAAATGCAGAAAACCCCCGGGACCTAGTCAAGATTTGAACACAATACTGTATTAAGCCGCTACAGACACTAGCCTACTCCATGTTAACTTCGGACTGGAATGTAGTTGAGCCCTAACCAATCTCACACTGATCAAGGTACAGTCGTGTTCCTTACGCCTCTGAATCCCAGCAGGACTCTGCGCACTTGATTCCCTTAGCTGATCTCACCCACAACTAAGAGTTGCTACGACCCAAAGTGTGTGAGACAGATTGGTTTATCAAGTCTCCAACTTAGGGTCGTAGCAACTCTTAGTTGTGGGTGAGAACAGCTAAGGGAATCAAGTGCGCAGAGTCCTGCTGGGATTCAGAAGCGTAAGGAACGCGATTGTACCTTAATCAGTGTGAGATTGGTTACAGCTCAACTACATTCCAGTCCGAAGTTAACTTGGAGTAGGCTAGTGTCTGTAGTGGCTTAATACAGTGTTGTGTTCAAATCTGGACTAGGTTCCAGGGTTTTTCTGCATTTGCGGTTTCCTCGTTAACAAAACTTCTGGTGTCCGTGTTATTTCTTTTCCGCGTTATATTTTTTTATATAATTGAAATATCACAGGTTGTGCGTAAGTTCAATCAGTTGTGAATCCAACCTTTGGTTGTTGATTGAATTGATTGACACTTGGATATTGGTTTTGATACCGTCAAAGTTGTTTCTTATATTAATTAGGCTCACGGATTTGTATCTGTTTGATTTGCTGATTACATTAAGAAACAGAGATGTAACTCTTTGATATACTTTTCTTAAGATTTAGTCTGACTGTTTAGTTGATTCTCTTGAAAGTATATTGGAGTTAATCCATACAGATTGCTAAGCAAAATATTGGGTGTGGTTGTTATACCCCCGGTTTTTCAATTGGTATCAGAGCAGGCAAACACGTTTAATACCTTATAAGTCTGTGCTTGTAGCGATCTGACTCTTTGGACAGAAGTGCTATCTCTATAAATGTACCACCAGTCTTCGATGGCTCGAATTACTCATGGTGGAAAATTGCTATGCGTGCTTTTCTTCAAGCTCGTGATTTTCAAACACGGGTACGTGTTGTTAATGGCTATGTACCTCCAGTTTTTACAGAAGGCGATGTAACTGCTCAAAAGGATATCGATGATTATGATGCTGTCGAGATTCTTGCAGCAAAGCAAAATTCTGACGGATTGAATGCAATCATCCATGTCATTACCCCAGATCTTAAGCACTATGTGACTACGTGCACTAAGTCTAAAGAAGCATGGGATATCTTAGAAACCGTATTTGAAGGGAATACCTGTGAAAAAGAAGCTAGGCTTCAAACTTAAATTCTGATTGGGAAAACCTTCGAATGGCAGATGAAGATTCATTTGATGAGTTTAATCACAAAGTGTCTGAAATTGTTAGTGCATCTTTTGCGTTGGGTATGTTAGAGCATAGCTCGGTTGAACCCACCAAGCGTTGGTATGTCAAGTTTGGTTGTCATATTTTAGTGAATCAAAACTCATCTAAGAGTCGCTTGATTATGTACTAGAGACAACTTCGTATAGGTTAGACTAGAAAGTCTAGGATTATGAGACATACAAGTATTACTCGAAGACTTGAAGAATGTTAATAAGTAACAAGCTACATCGACGACATTATCCTTCCTCTTGAGGTTAGTAATATTGTGACTTGAACTGTTTCATTCCTAACGTATCTTTCAAGTCGTGCTATATTGAAAACATAACTGCGAAGCTGTGAATGATTATACTCTAGTAGACATAGTGTTAAGGAATTAGAATACGAAATATAACGCTTATCTTTTGAGCTTCGTATATAAGACATCGACATAATCGTATGAATGCTATTGTGATTATGTGTATGGGTATGGGTGAAGATTTCGTCCTAGGAAACAATGTTTACATTCGTTTAAAGGAAGTACATTCATGAACTTTTTGTATGAATCGAAAGGGAAATCGCTAGGCTTATTGGTATTGTTATTCATTGCATATCTTTGGATTACCAATATGTGTGAGTTAGTAGAACCGATCATAACTTGGTATGTATCTTGGTATAACTAATCACAGTGCCTGACTTATGTATTGGTATGACTTTTATTAGTGTAACCGATCCTAAGTAATCACCTAAGATGGTATGATCGATAGTTATAATTGGTGTGACTGATCCTAGTAATTGGTGTGACCGATCACAATAGTAATGTGTAATCGATCCTTGTAATTGGCGTAACCGGTCCTAGTAATTGGTGTAACCGATCCTAGTGACTTGTGTAACCGATCATAAGTAATACCATGAGAATATGGTAACCGGTCCTGGTAATTGATGTAACCGATCCTGGTAACTGATGTAACCGGTCCCAGTAACCATATGAAGGTAGAACCGATCCTTGTGTTTGGTAGAACCGTAAACCCATGATTAGTGAATTGATATTTGGTCAATCACATAGTTTTTCTTGGAATACAGATGAACCAATTCTAAATTAGTTTAAAAATGCGGTATAATCGGTTCCAAGATTGTAAATATGAAAAAAGATTTACAAAGAAAAATGTCGACATACTTTGAACATGATCGGTAACTCTTGTCTTTTATTGTTCAAAGATATTCCTTAATAACTCAAGGAGATCCCGGACCGAAATAAATTAAGAATCTTTTAATTAAGGTTGTTAGTTTTATATGCTTTAATTAACAGCAATTAAATGCATATATCTGGAAAATAAAAATTGGTAATGTGCATTTACTAATTGGAGATTTTCTAGTAAGATTTCGGAAATATTGGACAAAGCATTTCCAGGAATTATGAAAACTGATTTTGGGCATTTATTGCATATCTTAAGAATAATTCGGTTTTAGAAATTCCTTGGTGTCCAAACATCCTTGGTCTATAAATACCCAAGTTTGCATTTCGAGCAAATTATCCTAAGAGCTAGGCAAACTTCATCTTCTTGTTGTTTCTGGTGGAGCCGTCTATCCGGAGAGGAAAGTACCCTAATTAGGCGAAATCTCTTACGACCGCTCGTTTAAAGACTTCTGTGGGATCAAGAAGCTCTACGAGTACCGTTGGTGGGAAACTAGATAATTGCAGTTTATTTTAGTTTTCGATTGTTTTGATTGACTAACGGTTGTTGAACTTTGATTGCACCTAGTTTGTTTATTCTTGAGAATCTTCTCTTCTGATATAAGATTCAATCAAACTAGATCGAAGTATCGACGAGATCTTTAGAACTGTTTGTAGATCTAAAGACGTCTTGTGATAATCCATTGTTAACAGACTTCGTTCTGTGCGTGATTTATCACAAGAGATTCAAGTGGTGTTGTGCTGGTGTTTATTGAAGATTAAAGAATATTTGAAGACAAAGAAGATTTCTGATTTGGTTTCAATATCTTTGGGTGTGCACAAACCTTGATCGTCTGGGATCCATCTAGAATCGAATTTATTCGATTGGTTAGTTGTGTAAGATCGGCATCATATTATAGTTTCTTGTTTGATTCTATATTGAGTGATTGCAAATCTAAACTCTACTACTTCGGTAGTTGTTTGATAGTTGATCTGACCAGGCAAAGGAGTTTGTTTGTTAAACGGAAGAGCCTTTGCGTATGACTTGAGATATCTTCATCTGAAAGAATCAAGAGAGTTGTTACCAAACAGATTTGTTGTTCCTTTACTGTATGGAATACGATCCAAAGGAATTGTTCCAGTGCGTGCACTTATTGAATGTCAGAAGCGCATGGATACTGAAGAAACTAAGTGAACTATAGGTTTAGTTGCTTGGTCTCAA
Organism: Papaver atlanticum; assembly: GCA_023531105.1. Classification (NCBI taxonomy): domain Eukaryota; kingdom Viridiplantae; phylum Streptophyta; class Magnoliopsida; order Ranunculales; family Papaveraceae; genus Papaver; species Papaver atlanticum. Next base: position 1,891,358 of record JAJJMB010001752.1, on the reverse strand, counting down.
CTATACGAGGTTGGTTTAGATTTTGTATATCGCCTTAATTCTGAGAGTATTCAATTCTGGACTAGGTCCCGGGGTTTTTCTGCATTTGCGGTTTCCTCGTTAACAAATCTTGCTGTGTCATTTACTTTTATTTTCCGCAATTATAATTGTTGTTATTATAATTTAAAGTAAATTACACAAACGTTAACTCCGTGTTACTTGATAGTGATCCTATAGAGTTTGGTTAAGGCCGAACCTATTATCAAGTAATCACACTTTTATTTTTGTATTGTCTCGATCTCGTATCCATAGACGATCACACAAAGTATGAATACCGATTTGTAGTATTGTCTCGACTTTGTCCATAGACAATCACTTTCGGTAAGAGGACTTATAGGTGGATAATTTAAAGATTGTGGTGTATTTGGGTACCCTCGTCTTTTCACATAATCCAGTTATGGTTAAGTGTTCTAAACTCCCATTTCAATCATTGAAACATTCTCGGAAGACGGGAATAGCTGTCTCACATAAACTATTAGCTTCAAAGCAATTTTCAAGTGATCGAATGATCAATACGAAACATTCCGAGTCTACATCAAATGACTGTCTCACACAAATCATGTAAGATGTTACCAGGTGATTTTCACATGATCATCTTTTTACTTTCGTCAAGAATATAAGATGAACTTGGTTAAAGCGAAAGCTTACCAACATATATTTCGAGAAATATGTAAGTAAGTTACACTCAGCTCGAAATATCAAATGTGTATAATCGAAGTCTATATAGCTATACGACTTTCGTCTCAAATAGGAGATAGAGTAGATAGACTTTTGAGTGATAGATGAGTTCAAGTCTCCACATACCTTTTGTTGATGAAGTTCCACAAGCTCCCCTTAGTAGTTATTCGTCTTCAATCGATGAACTCCGTGAATTCTAAGATCAACTACACTTTCTATCATAATCCGAGACTTAGCTATAAGTAGACTAGAAATCAAGACTTATAGTTTTGGCAACTAACTTGACAAACAAGCTTGAGATAGAAATGCTTGCGATTTCGACCGAGCAGTGCTTTAACATACCCTACTAGATTTTTTTGAAAAATTAGATGGTTCCAAAGCATCCTCCAACACCTCCTTGTCATTTACTACGCCAGCAATCTAAGGTAGTCACCATTATACAACTTGTACTCATCACAATCCACAATTAGCCCTTGCCTCAAGGATACAAGTTCACTATATTTCGGTGTTTTGGTGCAAGATACACGTTCCATGACGGTGGGCCATCGACCGATTGTATGTTTCAACACAACCCGTCCATATAAACCCCTAATTGCAAGAATGCTTGCCAATGCCCAAGCCTGAAATAACAACAATAGTTAGAACTAGAATTGTACAAACTAAACCTCCCAAGAATACAAGATGAATAAGTCCACTAAAACAAATACATAGAATTAGCAGGAATAGTTGTCAACTTAGCGTCAGAGCGTGTGACAGTCTAAACAACCTGTAGTGAGGAAAGCCCAACCCACCACTTTTCTTTGGTTCCTTGTCTTTCTCGATAACACTGGCTTTTTTAGTTTTCTTTCCATCCTTCACCATCATAGCTGATCGAAAGTGGCGGATGGTTCTTTTGAGAGTAACATGTCCCCATGGGAACTTGTTGAAGGTATCCAAGTTATCCACCAAATTGAAATATACGCCGTTTATTGCATCTCTATGCCAGAAGCCCAAAAGCAAAACATGCACAAAAACGAGAAGTGCCAACTTAGCGTTCTCGTCGTCAATGAAGGTGGTCAAATCTCCCGTTTCGAAGCGTGTCAGGGCTTCAATTACTGTTACCTTCTTTTTCCCAATGCTGGAAGCCCAAAAGCAAAACGTGCACAAAAACGAGAAGTGCCAACTTAGCGTTCTCATCGTCAGTGCAGGTGGTCAAATCTCCCGTTTCGAAGCGTGTCAGGGCTTCAATTACTGTTACCTTGTTTTTCCCAGGGAAATGAGTTTTCATGATTGGTGAATCCACGATAGATTTTGGGAGTGGGTTAGTTACATCTTCCTTTGCTGCCGCTGTCAACTTGAAATTAAGTCCTGTAGCAAGTGTGAATTCTTTCATCCCAAACCTCAAGATATGGCCTCCAACCCCAAAGTTCATACAAAATGGATCACCATCATCTTGTCTCACAATTTCTCGTGAGAGTAGATAATGAAAAATTGCACCACTGCTTTTGGTATCAGGCATATCCAGAAAGTGGCCAACTATCGTTGAAGCAAATACTGCGTAAGCCTTATCGCTCAAACGACCCCTGATCGTGGACATTAGTAGCATGCTTGAGTGATTTGTTACTTTCGGGTAGTTAACCTGATACTTTTGTAGGTGAACAACTTGCTATACACATGAGATGCTTCAAGTCAGTTTCTTCCGAGGATATGCAGCAACTACAATATTTTGAAACGGAGGAGAATTCTTTGACATAGCTATTCTCAAACCATCTCACAATTTCAACACCAATGTAGTTATAAAACCCAAATATTAATGAACCTAAAAGACTAAAACTAATTCATGGTAATATGCTCATCTTACAATGATCTACATTACTATTAAAAATTACTGCATCTCCAAGTGGTAGATGGTGGTGTTATATGTCTCTGGTTTTTCTTATTTTTGGTAGTATTATAGAGCACTACAGGAAGAACATATTACCAACAAAGTAATTTCCAATTCATTACCTTTTAGTATTTATAATACAGAGTCAGAATAACCATATCAATGGATCTTCCCTCTTAAAATTTTATTTGTAAACAATAACCCGTGAGAAAAGACTTTCTGAAAACGAATAAAACAAACTTACTACGGTTCGGTTCCTGATGAATTACATGCCGACGATTCAACAGATGCAGAAGATGTCTCTAACGATTCTTTGGACCTGACATCATCTTGGATGTCAGTATCTGCTGCACCTCCCGCTGTAGTAACAGACATCTTTTCCTAACACAATGGATAAACAATCAATTTACCATCATATAAGTTCACTCTCTACACGGTATAACATTCCCTCTCTACACGACATAACAAATCCGGTCCAAAGTTTCAGTGGGTTTGTTTTGAGAACTACACATACTTAAGTTTGCAAAGAATTAAACAGGGTTAAATGTCAAGGACTAAAAATCTGTATTTAAGATGTATGGTTTTATAGGTTCAGTATCTGAAAGGATAAACAGTTTTCTTTTTTTTCAAGATGATGGACTAATCCATGTTCTAGACAAAACAAAGTAAATTCAGCGATAAACACACAAACAAGTATAAAACAACGAAATAACTAGTAATTTATTATTTTCAGAATTGAAATAACCATGAAAAACCCATGGATTCAGATATTGGGCGAGTGTTAAAATAAGTTTAAAGAAAAGATTTTACCAGTGCCGAAAACCCAAAGCCCTAGACACAATCCAAACAAAAAGCAAAAGTTAGGAAAACAACCAAATTCATTGAAATTTTCGAGTTGCGGTTAAGTTAGGGATGTAATTTTGCTTACGTTTAATGAATTTGATGGCGAAAGCACTAGTGTGGGTATATTTTGCACCAAAAGAACTAGGGTTTGAAGGTGACGAAGGGAGATACTCGCACAATATTTGAAGAGAGATAAATGGTATGGTAAAATGAAGTACTTTTCTGATTTATATGGCATACGAACCGCGACATAGTTGAGACAGATTGTTTGGTACACATCCGGAATTCGCTAATTAGATAATACCCATCTCCGGTATATTGGAAAGCTCGTGGGAGTTTATGCAACTATTTGCAAGCCGTGGTATTGGGCATAAATATACCCCTGGATGTGCCTTCCAAACATAATTTAACCAGAGTTATATCTCTGTTTCTCAATGTAATCAGTAATCAAACAGATAGAAATCCACGAGCCTGATTATTATGAGAAACAACTTGAACGGTACCAAAGACCAATATTCAAGTGTCAATCAATTTCAATCAACAACCTTGTTGATTGAAATTGATTGAACTACGCACAACCTGTGATATTTCAATTATATAAACAAATATAATGCGGAAAAGAAATAACACAGACACCAGAAGTTTTGTTAACAAGGAAATCGCAATTGCAGAAAAACCCCGGGACCTAGTCCAGATTTGAACACCACACTGTATTAAGCCGCTACAGACTCTAACCTACTACAAGTTAACTTCCGAATGGAATGTAGTTGATCCCTAACCAATCTCACACTGATTAAGGTACAGTCGCGTTCCTTACGCCTCTGAATCCCAGCAGGACTCTACGCACTTGATTCCCTTAGTTGATCTCACCCACAACTAAGAATTGCTACGACCCAAAGTCGAAAACTTGATAAACAAATCTGTCTCCCAAAGAAAAGTCTATTTGAATAAATAAATTTGTCTCCCACAGAAATATCTATGAAGTTTTGTTCCATCTTTTGATAAATTAAGGTGAACAGGAACCAATTGATAATCTGGTCTTATATTCGCGAAGAACAACCTAGAAATATCAATCACCTCACAATAACCTAACTATATGGTAGAACAAGTTATTGTGGAATCACAAAGAATGAGACGAAGAGCTTTGTGACTACTTTTTATATCTTACCTATCGGATATAAATCTCGAGCAAATCTTAGAGAAGATAGTACTCAATACGATAGAATAAAGTAAGATCAGAACACGCAACTACAGAGAAAATAGTTGGGTCTGGCTTCAGAATCCCAATGAAGTCTTTAAGTCGTTAACCTATAATGGTTTTAGGAAAAACCTAGGTTAAAGGAGAATCGACTCTAGTGGCAACTAGTATCACACAGGAGGTGTGGGGATTAGGTTTCCCAGTTGCTAGAGTTCTCCCTTATATAGTCTTCAAATCAGGGTTTGATAACTTTGGAACAAAGTAATCAATAGTCATCGTTAGATGAAACCTGATTTAAGATTCAAGCTAGTATATTTCCACCGTTAGATGGTCTTTAGCTTATTACACACAAATGAAATATACCTTCATTTAGATATGGGTAACTGTACCTAAACGTGTATATTGAGTTGGCTCAATAACAGTTAACCGAAGTTAGCCATATGAACATGTTAATCTTAACAGATCAAATGATAACTAAATGAATCTAATTGTGCTACTCATAGAGTTGTTCAATTGTTTATATTCTCATAGAAGTATACAAGACACAATTGAAGCAAAATCGGATTGATTCAAAAGAATCAGTTCATGAAAATTTTAGCCACGGTTTGCAAAGATTGCATTCCTTAATATATAAATGTATTTGTTCATGAGTATGAAATCATACTTAACCGATTTAAGAACCTGAACCACTTAAGTTTGCAAATGGGTACGCAAACTTTAGCTCCGGACCGAACTCAGTTGAAACCGTTTGCGAATGGGTACGCCAACTTGGTTCCCGGACTTCAATAGTTAAATCAGTTTGCGAACGGGTATGCAAACTTAAGTACCCTGACTTAATAGTTGAATAAGTTTGCGAAGGGGTATGCAAACTTCCGGTGCTTAATTCCGTCAAAACAGTTCGTACATTAAGTACACAAACCGTAATTTATCCATACATGGGTTTTAGCTCTTAACTCCCATTTCAATCATTGAAACATTCTTAGAAGACGGCAATAGCTGTCTCACACAAACTATTAGCTTATAAGCAATTTTCAAGTGATCGAATGATCAATACGAAATATTCCGAGTCTACAACAAATGAATGTCTCACACAAATCATGTAAGATGTTACCAGGTGATTTTCACATGATCATCTTTTGACTTTCGTCAAGAAAAATGATGAATGTAGTTAAAGCAAAAAGCTTTCCAACACATATTTCGAGAAAGATATAAGCGATTTAAACTCAGCTCGAAATATCAAATGTGCAATGTAAAGTCTATATAGCTATACGGCTTTGTATCAATAGGAGATAGAATAGAATAGACTTCTGAGTGATAAATGATTTCAAGTCTCCACATACCTTTTGTTGATGAAGTTCCACAAGCTCCCCTTAGTAGTTTTTCGTCTTCAATCGATGAACGTCGTGAAGTCTAAAGCTAAACAACACATTTTATCCTAATTCGAGACATAGATATAAGTAGACTAGAAATCAAGACTTATAGTTTTGATAACTAAACTTGACAAACAAGCTTGAGATAGCAACGCTTGCGAGTTCGACCAAGCAATGCTCTAACAATCTCCCCCTTTGTCAATTTTAGTGACAAAACTATCAATACATATGGATTACAAAATAAATGAACTTTAAAGCTTCTCATCCAAATGCTTGATTTCCTTGGTTCTTCAACATTCCTTGAATTCTTCGTCACTCTAAGTACTTCAGTGATTCTTAACGTGTTCAACTCAGCATCATAGTTGTTGAAGATCCGTAGCCATAACAATAAGAAAACAGTTGTTCTCAATTATTGTTATACAGTGTCATAGTATTATTACACAGCATCAAAGTTCGATTGTATCATAACTTTGACAACAATACTACGGTGATATGTATCACTCCCCCTTAGTCAATACTTCATCTCATAATGAAAACTACTCCCCCTTACATAATGATCCTTAAACCATATATATATGTAGTGTGAACTACAAAATAATTCTCCCCCTTTTTGTCAATATAAATTGGCAAAGGTACAAAAACTAGCGGGATCATAATAAAATTCTCAAAGAGATACTTCATGACTAAAAGAGAACATATCAACTTTGTTTTGATGATTTCACATAGTCGAAACTTAGTGTATTCATCAAGGAGTTTATAAAGATACAAGATAACTCCTACAATATTCCACAGCCTCACTCCCCATAAAGATTTGGCAATTAAGCACAAGTTCAAATAAGAACTCTCCCCCATTAAATGTCATTCCCGAAAGAACAACAAGAGCGACCTTACTTTTAACAAGAAATGAATGATTTCTTTGGACATTAACAAATCGCATGAAACATGAATTAGTATCCAGTAAACTCAATTAAATTAACCACAAATGAACCTTATTGATTAATTTAATCGGAAATGCTCAACATAAGAAAACTTACGGAGCCGTACAGTACTTTCACATAGAAGTGGATCAGGGAAAGATCAATAATGAGGAATATTCAAAGATTCATTTTATTTTTCATTAATATTTGCATAATGATACCATAGACTTAATCTTTGACATATAATTCAAAAGTTCATTCTATTTTCCATCAATATTTGCATAATGACACAATAAACTTAACTTTTGACATATATGGGACAATCATAGTTCACGAACGTAAACACACATATCCCATAACATTATTTGCAATATATAAAACCAATAAAGATTAATACTGCAAAATCATCTTCCAAATAACTTAGAATTTAAATAAATAAATCTAAAAACATTGCAAGATGAAAATCGTTGGCAATAGCTATGTGTGATCACAATATATGCTATTCCAAACCCTAGTTATCCTTCTTAAAACACAAGAATAAATTCTCATAAGAAGTTTCCTAGACATAAATAAAAACCAACAAGCTAAAAACAAAAAGACTCCTAAACCCACAAAACCAATCATGAACTGAAATCAAAGAGCTCTTCCGGAACCATCACGAGTCTTGAGACCTTTAAGCTTGTGATTGACAGTATCCACTGCTTTTTTAGAGAAGATATACTCATTGAGAAGATCTTTAACATGTGTATTCATGAGAACAAGGTCAGAGTTAACCTTTTTCAACTCAGTTCTTAACACATCGAGACCCTTCATAGTATCAACGAGCTGTAGCTTTTCTTCCTCAAAGTATTTAAGAAAATCATGAACCACTTCGACCGAAACCATCTCATCATTCTCAACATATTGATGAGTATAAGCATAGTAGCATGAGACATCAGAAAAATCCTTAGGATTTTTATATTTGATATCATCAACATCTACTAGGGTTCTTTTCTTCTTCCCTTTGGACTCGAAACCAATACCTTTATCAAGAAAACCTATTGAAAAATCACAAGTGCAAGAAGGTGAAGACATTCTTGACAAGAAGAAAATAACCTAGAGTACGCGTACGTGACTCAATATGATTGGTATTTAAATGATTTCTTAGGGAAGGACTTTAGGGTTTCTAAAAATTGGTTCGTGACAAGTCAATATGGATACCCGTACGAAAACTAATATGGTCCCCAAAACAAAAACTTAAATAATTATAAAGTACCTCTTTACAAGGTAAAAAGAATACATCAAAAAATTTGCTACATGAAAATTTTCTTTCACAATTTTTTGTCTCAATAAATTTTATGTTCTCACAAGAGGAAAATTTTAGACCACAAAAGTAGCGCACAAAAAGTAAAAATACTTTTCCAAGATTAAAAAGTGAACACTCTATTCTAAACAAAACAATACTTAGGCAAAGCTATCTGTAGACAATAGTTTAGCTATGGACGATAAGAAAATAGCTCAACTATACAGGAACCATTATACCAATAAGTATACCTGATTATTAGCAAATCTTACTCAACAGGACTTTTATGAGTAAAAATTCAACCCTTGTGATTAATTAGCACAAGTATGAGCTTTATGCTCATAAAATGAATATTCCTCATGGTTAATCCTCTTTTTCCTTCTAAATTTTGGAGGAAACCCTTTTTGATGTGAGAAAGTATCATAAAACTTACTGTCATTAAAATAAGAGACTAAGTTTGAATCCTTACCAGAAGAAGTTTGTATGGAGGATTTTGACAGCCTGTTGATAAGATCCTTGTATCCTTCAATTATCATATTAAGGTTGTCCTTCATATCTCCATTGTTGTTTCCGTCTACTGGAACCTTTCTAACATCTTGACCATCATCCTTCACTTTAGGTTGAGAAGGACATTTCTGAAATCTCCTTGACCGATTTGTATTAATACTACAATTAGTTTGAACGTTCGATTAGCATATTGAACTGACTTTCCTGGAAGAATTCACAGGATGGGTACTAAAACCAATCAGTTTAAACATCCGAATGTCAGTTACACCTTTGAGTATTAAATCTAAGGTGTGCTGAAGTCGACAAAAGTAATTGTCATTCAGCTTCAGTTTGCTCTGTCATTGAACATGTCCTTTTGAATCAAAAAAAAGACATACTTTCTGATCATCGGAGTGATTAGAGTGTGTAGCATTAGTAACATCGTTAGAAGATTTATTCCTTCCATGAGATGTGGTAATTCCATGATCAGTGGAAGAACCAAGCATCTCTATAGCGATAGGAAGGGTTTGCAGTTTAGCTTCTGAAGCTGTTTTCATTAGAGAAACATGATTAGAACTAGTCACATTTTCTAATATCACTGTATAGTCAGAATTAGTTGGTATGACGGACTCCACAGAACAACCTTTGTTAGAGCACTGCTCGGTCGAACTCGCAAGCGTTGCTATCTCAAGCTTGTTTATCAAGTTTAGTTGACAAAACTATAAGTCTTGATTTCTAGTTTACTTATAGCTAAGTCTCATACTAGGATAGTAAGTGTAGTTGAGATCTAGACTCCACGGCGTTCATCGATTGAAGACGAAGAACTACTCAAGGAACTTGTGGAACTTCATCAACAAAAGGTATGTGGAGACTTGAACTTATCTATCACTCAAAAGTCTATCTATTCTATCTCCTATTTTGAGACAAAAGTCGTATTGCTATATAGACTTCAATTATACACATTTGTTATTTCGAGCCGAGTTTATCTCGCTTATCTATTTCTCGAAATATGTGTTGGTAAGCTTTCTCTTTGGCCAAGTTCATCTTTACTCGTGACGAAAGTCATGTTGATTATTTCAATAACTTGAAAATCTCTTTGATGAAAAATAGCTTGTGAATAACAACTATATAACATCCTCTAAGAAAGTTTCAATGATTGAAATGAGAGTGTAGAACATGTAACCATATTTGGATATAAACATAGTGTGTTCTCACATTTGTGCAAAAGTCAAAAACCGGGTACACAAAGTATGCGTACCCGTACGCGTACTGGCGGTTGTTGGAAATCCGGGTAAGTGTGCGTACCCGTACGCATACTAGCGGAAAGTTCACGTCCGTGAATTTCTGTTGGACTTTGAAAGTGAAAAAAAAACTCAATCCGGTTACTTAAGTACGCATACCCGTTCACATACATAGGTAGGTTACTTTCTAAAATCGGTTTGTTCATGAACTACAACATTTATATAATAAGGAATGCAATCTTTGCAAATCGTGGCTATAATGTTCATGAATCGATTCGAATGAATCAATACCGATTTTGCTTCAATTGTGTCTTGTATACTTCTATAAGATCTAAGCAATTGAACAACTCTCTAACTAGTTCATTTGAGTCATTTGAACTAGTTATTGTGAAGATGAATAAGGTTGATATGAAAGTGCTCATATGGCTAACCATTGGTTAACTATTATTGAACCAACTAAGTGTGCACGTTTAGGTACGGTTACTCAAACCTAAATGAAGTTACATTTCATGTGTGTATAACAAGCTAAGTTCGAACTAACGGTTGAAAGATATTAGCTTGAATCTAATTAGGTTTTCATCTAACGGTGAATATTGAATGCTTTGTTACTAAGCTAACATTGATTGCAAACCCTGATTTGAAATCTATATAAAGGAAAACTCTACCAACTGGGAAAACTAATACCCACACCTCATGTGTGATACTAGTTGCAAAAGCTAGAGTCGATTCTCCTTTAACCTTAGGTTTTTCAAGAAACCCTGTAGGTTAACGACTTAAAGACTTCATTGGGATTGTGAAGCAAGACCCAACTATTTTCTCTATAGTTGCGTGATCTTATCTTGCTGTTTCTATCGTGTTTGAGTACAATCGCAAGAATTAGCTTGAGATTTATATCTCCGATAGGCAAGATAAAAAAGTAGTCACAAACACCTTCGTTTCATCGTTTGTGATTCCACAATATCTTCTTTCGTTGATCGATTAAGATTATTGTGAGGTGATTGATAATTCTAGGCTGTTCTTCGGGAATATAAGTCCGGGTTATCAATTGGTTCCTGTTCACCTTGATTTATCAAAAGACGGAACAAAACTCGTAGGTATTTCTGTGGGAGATAGATTTATCTATTCCAATAAACTTTTCTGTGTGAGACAGATTTGTTTATCAAGTCTTTGACTTTGGGTCGTAGCAACTCTTAGTTGTGGGTTAGATCAACTAAGGGAATCAAGTGCGTAGTATCCTAATGGATCAAAGATTTAAGGAACGCAACTGTACCTTGATTCAGTGTGAGATTGATTAGGGTTCAACTACAGTCCAGTCCGAAGTTCATTTGTAGTAGGCTAGTGTCTGTAGCGGCTTAATACAGTGTGGTGTTCAAATCTGGACTAGGTCCCAGCGTTTTTATGCATTTGTGGTTTCCTTGTTAACAAAAATTATGGTGTCTGTGTTATTTCTTTTTCGCATTATATTTTTTTATATAATTGAAATATCACAGGTTGTGCGTTGAATCGATCAATTGGTAAATCCAACCTTTGCTTGTTGGTTGAAATTGATTGATCCTTGAACATTGGTCTTTGCTACCGTTCAATTATTTCTCTTATATTCAATCAGGCTCGCAAATATTTATTTGTTTGATTGCGGATTGAATTGAGAAATTGAGATATAACTCTTTGATATACGTTTTATTAAGATTGAGTCTGACTGTCTAGTTGATTCTCTTAAAAGTATATTGGAGTTAGTCCATACAGATTGCTAAGCGAAATATTGGGTGAGGTTGTTAGACCCCCGCTTTTTCAATTGGTATCAGAGCAGGCAAACACGTTTAAAGACCTCATAAGTCTGTGTTTGTAGCGATCTGACTCTATGGACAGAAATTCTATCTCCATAAACGTACCACAAGTCTTCGATGGCTCAATCTATTTATGGTGGAAAATCGCTATGCGTGCTTTTCTTCAAGATCGTGATTTTCAAACATGGGTACATGTTGTTAATGGCTATGATCCTCCGGTTAATACAGAAGGTGATGTATCTATACCTAAGGATATTTGTAGATATAGTCCGTAAGAAATCCTTGCTGCAAAGCAAAATTCTGATGGCTTAAATGCTATCATACATGCCATTACCCCAGATCTTCAGCATCATGTGACTACCTGCACAAAGTCTAAAGAAGCCTGTGATATTTTAGAAACCGTATTTGAAGGGAATACCTGTGAAAAAGAAGCTAGGCTTCAAAACATAAATTCTGATTGGGAAAACCTTCGTATGGCAGATGAAGATTCATTTGATGAGTTTAATCACAAAGTGACTATTCCTGAAAAGGACATTGTGATGAAGATTCTCAGATCTCTGCCATCTAGATACGACTCTAAGAAGCATTCCATCGTTTAAGGAAATAATCTCGCAACTCTTTCCAGAAATACTCTGGTTGGGAAGTTAAAGATCTTTGATCATGAGCATACATCCAAATCCGGAAAGGATGTTACTTTCAAAGCACAAAAGAGCACTAAATTCCTTGACAAAAGTAAATGTGTTTGCATCTCTGAAGATGATCTTTCTGAGGCTGATTCATCAGATGAAGATCTTGACAAGTTAGTCTCCTTGATCACAAAACAATTTAGGGATATTCTTTTGAAGAGAAGTAAACGGTTCTCCAGAGATAAACTCAGGTCATCAGTTAAACCCCTTAATCGTGTTCCTCCTAAAAGCAGGGATAAGGATGAAACTGATGACGAGGATATGCCTCAGTCCTTTAAGTGTAAAGGTTTTGGCCATTTTGCAAATGAGTGTCCAAATCGGGGAAAAAATACACTGGGAACAAAGGTCTTGCTGCGACTCTTGATGAAATATTTGACAACTATGATTCTAATGAAGACAAAAAGTCAAGTGTTGCACTTCTTTGTGAAAATATTGATTTTGATAATTGTAGCAATACATACATCAATCTTAATATTCTTTCATAAGAAATCTCAACCGATCTGGAAGAAAAAATTGATCTACCTGTTTCTACTGGAAACTCCTTTTCCGATTTTTCAGGTTCCACTATGTGTCTAGCCGCGTACACATCTCGGGCGTCTGAATCATCTACCAGGTTGACATGTCCTTATTGTTCTCTCAAAGGTCATGAGTTATCAAAATGTTTCAAGTACAAACATAAGATAAGATATGTCAACAAACTTCAACGAAGAGCGAATCGATTAACAAACAAGCTAAAACTTGTTCAAAAAACATCATAGGTATGTAATCGCTTCTCTTCTTCAAAGAAGTTAGTTTCCAAAGAAAAGACTAGATCATTAGAAAGAAATTCATGGTATAAACACTATGAGAAACGGGGTTCTATGAATTCCGTTCGAAAAGGATATTGTGGACAAATTATTGTTCACCCCAGCACAACTTAAATTGTGTTGGTTAGTGCATCTTGTCTCATGTACCTGATCAAAAGAGACGAGAGTTTGCACACCTCAGGCTTTAGAAAAAGAAAATCTTCTAGAATGTTTTGATTTTCTTTTTTGTGTTTTTGCTCTGAGAGCATTGTAAAGTCTGAAATTCGTGCCTCTTTCATATCTAATTGATATTCGAAATGACTTCCCTGTTTAATCAATAAAATAGGGTTAAAATAGACAATTATGCCTTTTCTAGGGTATGAGTTATATGTACGTGAATCCTTTAAAGTGTATAAAGGTTCTGTAACCCTACATTCCTTTTTCCTTCTCTAAGAAACTCTTTTTATCATAAGACTGCTGTAGATGGGGAAAAACGGTTCGCTGGTTTTTTAGGGAATGGAGAGACGACCGTGTGACGGAGGCTCCTCAACCGAGAAAAATGCCTAACCTCAAACAGATGCACTGCACGGGAGTGCTTTGAGTTCGAGAGATCAATCTGTAGGACTCCGACTTAAACCAAGTCAATGGTCGTTCCAGAATCAATTCGGCCACAAAGAGGGAGATGGGTTGATCTGTAAGAGGGAAGCTGAGAATTTTGGGATCAATGATGATCAAGGATTGTGGATGTGTTGTAGGTTTCTACAAATGATGAATAAGTTCGAATGATTGAGAGAGTGTTGCTCACACGATAATTCTTGATTAGACGATGGATTGTCTGTTCAATATCTCGTGGATTTTCTGTGTCCCCTCAATCATGGATACAGAGACTTATTTATATTGTCAGAATAGTGAACCCATTGATCCCAGTAAGTGTGACGGTTTCTTGAGTGAAAGAGTGGGAAAGTGGGAGATCGTGGTGAAACCAGTTCCAGGTCGTGTGGAGACTTAGTTAACCGTCCACCCACTACTTTGCTAACTCCTTCAACCGTTTGCACGACTTACTCATATTTCTCATCGTGGATGAACACATGTGCCGTAGGCCGCCAGACCAAAACCCTAAGTAATATCCCCCCATGTGACATGATTGATGTCTCACGAACGTGAAGTCTGCAAGGCAGACGCGTATTTAATTAGTCAGTTATTGAATTTTGAACGGTAAGTCTAAGTTTTGTTGAATTGAGCATGATTGACGAATGCTCAGTGATTCATGGATTGAACATATTTGTTGAGAAGTATAATTCTTGGATAAATGTTGATAATTGGATCAACATGATGAATATTGATGAACTGAGCAAATATTGCTCGTATGATGAATTGTTGGATATTGATAGTTGAACCAATATTGCCGAATTGAGCAAATATTTCTCGTCTGAGCGAATATTGCTCGTTTGATGAATTATTGGTGGCGTGACCAAATAAAATATTAATTAAAATATTGGTAGCTGGACCGAATATTATATAATTAATTAGGATGTTGACTGCTAGATCAACATAAAATTATTAGTATTCAAACTTTCTCAAAATCATGATTTGTAGAGTATTCAGTTCGAAACCCAAATTTTGATCGATTGTTGATTAGTTGGTGATTTATTGAAATCAATGAGTGAAGGAGGAACGGATACATGGGATAATGAACAACCATGTAGTGCCCAGGTGCTCGTGTAAGCATGCACCAAAGTCGTTGACCAGTTGGTGGAATGATGATTAAATGCTGGTTTAATCACTTATTAAAATAGTGCTCGTCTGAGCATTAGGTGATAAAACCTAATTATGGAGAAGTGAGAGACCGACCAAGAGGGCATGAGACCGGCCCTTGGTGGTCGTGGGACCAACTTATGGTCGTTTGATCAAATTCCAAGTTGGTTGGAATGAATTTGGACCCAATATGAGCAATTGAGCAAATTAGGTAAAAATTATAAAGATGTGTGGGACCGGCTCCTTGCAAGCTTTAGGGTCGGCCTTGGTCGGTCAAGGAAGCATGCCCGTGTCACCATAATGTCCGTGTCTCAGTCTTGAGAATTTTGGTATTTTCTGGTGTGTGTTTGAGCAATATTTTGGATTTTCAGAAGAGTTCGATCTTTGACTGAAATTCTTGATTTTGCTCGAACGAGCAAGTAGGACTTTGCTCGATCAATATTTTGAGGATTTAATAATAATATTTTAATATTTTTCTTGAATATCCTAGTCGGTCATGTGACCATTTGACTTTTTGGCTTTTTCATGGTTTGAGCAATATTTGAGAAAATATGAAAAAACCAGGGCTTTTGCTCAAACAGAGTTTCATGAGATGAGGGAAATAATAATTATGAAAACAAGGAATTGCAAGGTGTGGGACCGGCCACAGCTGGGACATGGCCGGCCGGCTAGGTCGCCCGGTCCCGTGACACCTTCCCTTATTTTTATTATTTTTCATGAAACCGTGAAAATATGGAGAAACCGTGAGTTTTGCTCAAACAAGGAAAGTTGCTCGAATGAAGGAATCTTCATGAGATTATGAAAATAATAAAATAAGAAAAATAAAGGAAGAGGCGTGGGGGACCGGCCACGACGGCATGACCGGACGGCCGGTGAGCCCTGTCCCTAGGCGCCTCTTTTATATTTTTTATTATTATTTTCTCTCTCCTATTTTGTGTAGGATTCCTCATTTGTCCATACTTTCGAATGCTCGTTCCTGCATTTGGGTGCTCGTTTGTGCATCATCATTGAGTACACTTGCACCATTTTCTTGGGGCTTACTCGTTACAATTCATGAAGTCCATATAGTCCATACGCCCGATTGTTGAGTAATTATTACTAATTCATGAAATTTAGCAGAAAATGATTCATGAAACGGAGTAATAAAAATGAATTGAGTATCTATTACTAATCCATGAATCTATCCCGGGGATTCAGGGAACGGAGTAATGAGATAAAATGGTTATCTATTACTAATCCATGGAATCAGCCGGGGATAGCCACAGAACGGAGTAATGAGATGAAATTGATTATTTTCTAGGAATTCAGTCGATGAATGTCACGGTAGAATTAATCTATTGCAGAAGAGATATGAGATAGTTGAAGCATCATACTCGTTCTGAAGAGTGCATAGTCAGGAAACAGCATGCAGCGTCGATGTCCTGAAGGCGTTTAGCCCTCAAGTAAACAATTATGTCTAGAGATCCGCCTGAATCTATACACGATCTCTCTACATAGTCAAGGAACAGCGAGTATCTCCGACGTCCTGAAGGAGTTAAGCCCTCTAACAAACGATTATGTCTAGCAAACCGCCCAATCATTATTCTATGTAGAGGTGGGTCTCTCTATGTAGTCAGGGAACAATGAGTATCGCCGACGTCCTGAAGGCGTTAATCCCTCCAACAAACAATTATATCTAGAGGACCGCCTAATTATTTTATTCTACATAGAGGGCATGATGAAATGTGCAGCATCGAACGCTCAGCCGGGGAGGCCTTTCGAGAAACATATTCATCATGGCTCTGAGAGGAATGCTCACTCAGTCAGATATCGTGAAACGGTTCACGGATCGTAAAACATGAATCGTCACATGCGTTCCTGAAGCCAGGTCAGAAACATGCAGTATCATGATTTTACGATTTTGACCTTTGTCGAAAATCCACCATCAACAACTGTTTGTTGAGATTATCTTGTGATTTCCTCTCACAATTTCGGTTATATGGATACTCCAAGCGTTATGTCGACTGATGGAAAAGATGTCAATATGATTGTTAAGCCATCAATCATGAAGGAAAAAGTTAAATATTCATTACCTCCAACTTTGAAAAGAAAAGAAGGAATGTGAGGAAGCCAAGAGCTGTTCTTTCAAATAATCAGAAGTTTTCTGATGTCCTTGAAGAGTTGAAGCAGACAAGGAAGGAGATTCAGCAAATAAAGGATTTTGTGTTTGAGATTCGTGAAATTCAGAAGGCCCTGGTTTGGCATCAGTCAAGAAGGTTTGTTGATATCAACTCCTTTCTTCATGAACCTTATGTCCCAATGGCTGTTGACGACAAGGAGTTCGGGGACGAGAAAGAATTTTTCAAAGGTCTTAATGTCTAGGAAACTTCTTATGATAATTTATTCTTATGTTTTAAGAAGGATAACTAGGGTTTGGAATAGCCATTATTATGAGTACACATAGCTATTTCCAACGATTTTCATCTTGCAATGTTTTTAGATTTATTTATTTAAATTCTAAAGTTTATTTGGAAGATGATTTTGCAGTATTAATCTTTATGGTTTTATATATTGCAACTTGCTATGGGATATGTGTGTTTGAGTCCGTGAACTATGATTGTCCCGTACGTGGTCAAAAGTTAAGTCTTTCATATGTCGGTATGCAAGTATTGATAAAAGATTGAATGAACTGTTGACAAACAAAAGTTAAGCTTATTATGTCATTATGCAAATATTGATGGAAGATAGGATGAACTTTTGTTTACAAAGATTAAAGTCTATTATATGTCATTGTGCAAATAGCGATAAAAAATGGAATGAATCTTTGTGTATTCCGCAGTATTGATCTTCCCTGATCCATATCTTTATGTAAATATTGTGCGGCTCCGTAAGTTTTCTTATGTTGAGCATTTCCGATTAAATTAATCATGGGATCTCTTGTGATTAATTTAGTTGAGCATTTCCGATTTGATTAATCATGGGTTCTCTTGTGGTTAATTTAATTGAGTTTTTTGGATACAAAATTCATGTTTCATGAGATTTGTTAATGTCCAAAGAAATCCTTTTGTTCTTGTTAAAGTAAGGTTGCTCTTGTTGTTCTTTCGGGAATGACATTTTATGGGGGAATGTTCTAATTGAACTTGTGCTTAATTGCTAAATCGTTGTGGGGAGTGCGGCAGTGGAATATTATAGGGGTTATCTTGTATCTTTATAAACTCCTTGATGAATGCATTTAGTTTCGGCTATATGATTGCATCTAAAAAAGTTGATATGTGCTTTTCTTTTGGTCATGAAGTATCTCTATGGAAATTTCATTCTGATCCCACTAATTTTCGTACCTTTGCAAATTTTATTGACAAAAAGGGGGAGAATTAATGTGTAGTTCACACTACAAATACATATGGTTTTTGGATCATTATGTAAGGGGGAATGGTTTTCATGTGAGATGAATTATTGACTAAGGGGGAGTGATACATATCACCATAAAATTGTTGTCGAAGTTGTGATACAATTGAACTTTGATGCTGAATAATAATACTATGACACTGTATAACAATGATTGAGAGCTATTGTTTTCTCATTGTTATTGCTACGGATCTTCAACAACTATGATGCCGAATTAAACATCTATGGAATCATGGGAATACTTGGAAGTGACGAAGATTTCGAGTAGCGTTGAATAACCAAGGAGATCAAGCATTTGGAAGAGAAGCTACAAAGTTTATTTATTTTGTATTCCATATGTATTGATAGTTTTGTCACTAAAATTGACAAATGGGGAGATTGTTAGAGCACTGCTCGGTCGAACTCGCAAGCGTTGCTATCTCAAGCTTGTTTGTCATGTTTAGTTGACAAAACTATAAGTCTTGATTTCTAGTCTACTTATAGCTAAATCTCGGACTAGGATAGTAAGTGTAGTTGAGATCTAGACTCCACGGCGTTCATCGATTGAAGACGAAGAACTACTCAAGGAACTTGTGGAACTTCATCAACAAAAGGTATGTGGAGACTTGAACTTATCTATCACTCAAAAGTCTATCTATTCTATCCTATTTTGAGACAAAAGTCGTATTGCTATATAGACTTCAATTATACACATTTGCTATTTCGAGCCGAGTTTATCTCGCTTATCTATTTCTCGAAATATGTGTTGGTAAGCTTTCGCTTTGGCCAAGTTCATCTTTACTCGTGATGAAAGTCATGTTGATTATTTCAATAACTTGAAAATCGCTTTGATTAAAAATAGTTTGTGAATAATAACTATATAACATCCTCTAAGAAAGTTTCAATGATTGAAATGAGAGTTTTGAACATGTAACCATCTTTGGATATAAACATAGCATGTTCTCACATTTGTGTAAAAGTCAAAAATCGGGAACCCAAAGTATGCGTACCCGCACGCGTACTGGCGGTTGTTGGAAATTCGGGTAAGTATGCGTACGGGTACGCATACTAGCGGAAAGTTCACGTCCGTGAATTTCTGTTGGACTTTGAAAGTGAAAAACAAACTCAATCCGGTTACTTAAGTACACATACCCGTTCGCATAATTAGGTAGGTTACATTCTAAAATCAGTTTGTTCATGAACTACAACATTTATATAATAAGGAATGCAATCTTTGCAAACAGTGGCTATAATGTTCATGAATCGATTCGAATGAATCAAAAACGATTTTGCTTCAATTGTGTCTTGTATACTTCTATAAGATCTAAGCAATTGAACAACTCTCTACCTAGTTCATTTGAGTCACTTGAACTAGTTATTGTGAAGATGAATAAGGTTGATAGGAAAGTGTTCATATGGCTAACCATTGGTTAACTATTGTTGAACCAACTAAGTGTACACGTTTAGGTACGGTTACTCAAACCTAAATGAAGTTACATTTCATGCGTGTATAACAAGCTAAGTTTGATCTAACGGTTGTAAGATATTAGCTTGAATCTAATTAGGTTTTCATCTAACGGTGAATATTGAATGCTTTGTTACTAAGTTAACATTGATTGCAAACCCTGATTTGAAATCTATATAAAGGAAAACTCTAGCAACTAGGAAAACTAATCCCCACACATCCTGTGTGATACTAGTTGCATAAGCTAGAGTCGATTCTCCTTTAACCTTAGGTTTTTAATGAAATCATGTAGGTTAACGACTTAAAGACTTCATTGGGATTGTGAAGCCAGACCCAACTATTTTCTCTGTAGTTGCGTGATCTGATCTTGCTATTTCTATCGTGTTTGAGTACAATCGCAAGGATTGGCTTGAGATTTATATCTCCGATAGGCAAGATAGAAAAGTAGTCACAAACACCTTCGTCTCATCATTTGTGATTCCACAATATCTTCTTTTGTTGATCGATTAAGATTATTGTGAGGTGATTGATAATTCTAGGATGTTCTTCGGGAATATAAGTCTGGGTTATCAATTGGTTCCTGTTCACCTTGATTTATCAAAAGATGGAACAAAACTCGTAGGTATTTCTGTGAGAGACAGATTTATCTATTCAAATAGACTTTTCTGTGTGAGACAGCTTTGTTTATCAAGTCTTCGACTTTTGGACGTAGAAACTCTTAGTTGTGGATGAGATCAGCTAAGGAAATCAAGTGCGTAGTATCCTGCTGGGATCAGAGACGTAAGGAACGCAACTGTACCTTGAATCAGTGTGAGATTGATTAGGGTTCAACTACAGTCCAGTCCGAAGTTCATTGGTAGTAGGCTAGTGTCTTTAGCGGCTTAATACAGTGTGGTGTTCAAATCTGGACTAGGTCCTGGGGTTTTTCTGCATTTGCGGTTTCCTCGTTAACAAAACTTCTGGTGTCTGTGTTATTTCTTTTCCGCATTATATTTTGTTATATAATTAATATATCATAGGTTGTGCGTTGAATCGATCAATTGGTAAATCCAACCTTTGGTTGTTGATTGAAATTGATTGATCCTTGAACATTGGTCTTTGGTACCGTTCAAGTTATTTCCCTTATATTCAATCAGGCTCGCAAATCTTTATTTGTTTGATTACGGATTGAATTGAGAAATTGAGATATAACTCTTTGATATACTTTTTATTAAGATTGAGTCTAACTGTCTAGTTGATTCTCTTAAAAGTATATTGGAGTTAGTCCATGCAGATTGCTAAGAAAAATATTGGGTGAGGTTGTTAGACCCCCGCTTTTTCAACCTTTATCTTGAATAGAGAGATTACTCAATAGTCGTTCTATTTCAAGGGCATCTTCTTTGAGTTTAGCCTCGAGTAAGGTTCGGGAAGAACAAACTACATCATTTTCCTCACGAAGAACCCTTAATTGGGAATCACGATCTTTTACCATACCAACCATTGTATTGACCTTGTGTTTCAGCCTATTGATTTCAACTGCCTGGATTCTAACAAGTTTTAGAATCGCTGTACTCTCTTAGGTTGCTTCCCTTTCTACTTCAGAGTCAGATTCGTCAGTAAGATAATTAGGGTAACGCATATCAATACTTGTCTATTTCGTGTGAACAACATGTTCATCTATATGTGAGATCGACAACTCTTTCTCTTTCATAGATTTCAAAGAAACAGAACTTTTATTTCTGGTGATGCGTTTGTCAGAGATTGCACAATTGTCCATAGAGTCAGATTGCTACAAACACGGAATTATGAGGTCTTAAACGTGTTTTCCTGCTCTGATACCAATTGAAAAAGCGGGGGTCCAACAACCACACCCAATATTTCGTTTAGGAAATCTGTATGGACTAACTCCAATATAATTCCAAGAGAATCAACTAGACAACCAGACTCAATCAAGGAAAATATATCCAAGAGTTATATCTTTGTTTCTCAATGTAATCAGCAAATCAAAAAGATAGAAATCCGCGAGCCTGATTATTATGAGAAACAACTTGAACAGTACTAAATACCAATGTTCAAGTGTCAATCAATTTCAATC
The DNA here is from genome assembly GCA_023531105.1 of Papaver atlanticum. Classification (NCBI taxonomy): domain Eukaryota; kingdom Viridiplantae; phylum Streptophyta; class Magnoliopsida; order Ranunculales; family Papaveraceae; genus Papaver; species Papaver atlanticum. Next base: position 1,869,528 of record JAJJMB010001752.1, on the reverse strand, counting down.
AACAACCAAATATTGGATTTACCAATTGATTGAACTACGCACAACCTGTGATATTTCAATTATATAAGAAAATATAATGTGGAAAAGAAATAACACAGACACCAAAAGTTTTGTTAACGAGGAAACCGCAAATGCAAAAAAAACCCGGGACCTAGTCCAGATTTGAACACCACACTGTATTAAGCCGCTACAGACTCTAGCCTACTACAAGTTAACTTCGGACTGGAATGTAGTTAACTTGTATTAGGGTAGTGTCTGTAGCGGCTTAATAAAGTGTGGTGTTCAAAGCCGAACTAGTTCCGGGGTTTTTCTGCATTTGCGGTTCCCTCATTAACAAAATTTTATGGTGTCTGCGTTATTTCTTTTCCGCATTATATTTGTTTATATAATTGAAATATCACAGGTTGTGCGTAGTTCAATCAGTTGATAAATCTGACCTTTTTTGTTGGATATAACTTGATTGACACTTTGGCATTGGTCTTTGGTACCGTCCAAGTTATTTATCATATCAATCAGGCTCACTGATTTTTATCTGTTCTATTTGCTGATTTCATTGAGAAATAAAGATAAAGCTCTTTGATATATCTCTTGATAGAGCTCGCTGTTAAGTTGGTGCTCTCGGAAATATATTGGAGTTTAGTCCATACAGATTGCCGAACGAATTATTGGGTGTGGTTGTTATACCCCTGCTTTTCAGGTTTTCAAATATGAACGAGGTCCCATGGTTTTTCAGTAGTTGCGGTTTCCTCGTAAACAAAACTTCTGGTTTCTTGTGTTTTTCCTTTTCCGCATTATATTGTTTATCATTATAATAGGGTTTACGCAAGTAGTACGTATTCAATCTTAGTGGATATACGTCCATCTAATTATGATCGATTGTGAGACTTGTTTCTTGTAGAATTCGTATCTTGAAAGATAGATAAATAGTTTATTACTTGGCAGATTCTGATTGAATTATTTGGATAACTAGATTGATCTTGGATATTGATTTTTGAGATTTTCCAAGTATTGTTCTTAACAATCAGGTGCACGGATTCCTTAAGTTTATATTACTGATTGAGAAGAGGTAGATATATAAACTCTATATACATATTGTCAAGGATCATTAAGTTGGTTTACTTACAATTGTATTAGGTTTTGTCCATACAGGTTCCCGAACAAAAAAGTTGGTGGTGTATTTGGTACCCCGTGTTTTCAGTTGATGAAATAAAACTTAGTGGATGGGTTTATCATTAGATGTATGCTGATATAGGCTAGTGGTAATTCAAAGCTTATGTTGCATAGAAACAAATGGCAGGAGCTTTTTCACGAACAAGTTTATGGGAAATAAATGGGTAATCGAGAGGCCGATCTGATGCGGTGTTTCAGATCCATTAATATCTCAATCTCCCTGCAATTTTTCTCTATAAACAAACCCGACAATCAATCCATACCCCAAAATCAATCCATTGTAAACCCTAACATATCAATAAGCATCCTTCATTCATCCGTGAAAACCAATATCACAACTTGTTCTTCACTGAGTTTACATTAAACAATGATTAATATCAAGCATTCATCCATAAAAATCATAAAAGAGAATTTATTCCTGATAACTGCAATAAAAGTGACTTCATCATAAAAAAAAATGAAGCGCATAAATTAAAAATAAAGCTCATTCTAGAAATAATTCAATTTTGAAAATAGATATTTTTCACAAATTTGAGCTATACCGATAATGTCAAGATTACGGCTTTGAAAAATTAAATCTTATAGTGGTGTTTGTGATCATATAAATCTCGTCAAAAACTTTTCGAATATATAAAATTTGTTGAATTTGAGAGATATATTATTTTTAAGTCTTCTTCTATAATATTGTTGTGAAACTAGAAAATAGACACTACACCATTTTAAGGTTTTAGCAACCCAGAGTAGCAACAGCATTAGCGCCATTGCGAAATTTCCGTTGCTAATATTTCGCAACGGAGAAATGTTGTTGCTAATTTCGCAACCCCGAGATTTAGTTGCAACTAGCAACCGCTAGTTATTCATGCATGCGAAGCGCGCGTGTGGTCGGGAACACTTTCACTTGTTTTTACGCCCAAGTCAAAGTTTGGTCAAGTCCTCTTCTTCTTTTTTCCACCCCTTCAGCCTTATCCGCCTTATCTTTCCTTCCTTGAGAGTTCTCTGCCTAGGGCTGCACATGGGACGGGACGGTACGAGTTTTTTCCTAGCTCAGTACCTGTACCTCCCTATGGCCGGTACCTATACCTTGTACCTGTACCTGTGCAATACGGGACGGGACGGGACTTGTACCTGTTTAACTCGGTACGTGACGGGACAGTACCGGTTCTTTACCCGTAGCGTATGTAAAATTACAAAAAAGAAAATAAATCAAAAAATCTTCTAAGTTCTAAGTTCAAATGAAGTTATGAACCACACCAAAAATTCCAAAACCCTAAAATACAAAACCAAAAAATTACAATCAGTTTCACATCTAAAGAAATCAACAAAAACTAATTAGTTTTCAAAAACCCAAACTATTATTAGACGTTATTACTTGTTGCTCGGTACTACGGGACGGGACGGAACGGGAATAACCTAGAACCGTTACTTGTACCTATTCTAGGCACGGTACCAGTTTTTGGTACTTGTATCTGTCCCGTCTGACCGCGGTTCCGGAATGGTACCGGTACGGTTCCTGCGGTTCCGGTACGGTTCCACGGGACGGGACGGTTCCTGTGCAGCCCTATCTCTGCCACATTTTTTTTTTCTTTCTCTTTCTTCTTCGAGCTGCAGCTCTGAAGAACCCTAGTTCAGCAACAACTTCAAACCCTTATAACCAGATTGATCAGAGGACCACCATCAATCTCTTCACTTCTCAAGACCCCATCTCAGATTCAAAGCAAACCCTAGCCTCTTCTTCAGCTGACTTCTTCTTAATCAAGAGCACAAAGTCATCAGTATCAGCTTCAGATCCCCTTTCAGAAAATCGATTGAACCACATCAACCCTAGTTCGATCTGCAGGTAATAATCGTTTTGTTCTGTGTATATGTTGGTTTTAGGTTTATGTTTGCTAATGGATTTCTGTTGGAAGCATCGATCTGAGATTTTAGGTCATTTGTGAGATTTGGAAGCATCAATAGATAATCAGGTAATAAGGTCATCTTTTTGTTCTAGTTTTATGATTTGGGTTCAATTTTAGGTTTGGTTGTCTGTGAGATTGGGTTTTTATTGTTTTCGATTTTGAATGGTTCTCACATGTGTATGGAACTAAGAGATCATGATAAGCTTCAGTTATCTTCATGACATAGTGGTGGTGGTGATGTGCCAATTCTTTATTGATTTTGTTAATCTTGGTTTGGTTTATTTTAGTTGTAATTCTTTATGATTCAATTGTGGGTCACAGCAATTTTATGTTTAAGGTGTTAGATTCAATTTTCCATTATTGATTTAGTTCCAAAATTAGGGATGCAGTTTGTCGAAAAACCATGAAAATTGATGCTTGATTATGAGTTTATATGGGAAACTGCAGCCTTTTAAAATTCCTTTAGCTGGTTTCAAACAACAACGTTAGTCTTGATATAGGTGTTGGTGTTGGTATTGATATGCCTGGTGTTGGGGTTGATATTAGTACTGGCGGTGGTGGTGTTAGTATTGATATGCCTGGTAGGGGTGAAGTTGCCGGGGCATTGTTTTATGAAATAGACACACTTTGTATTTTCAGTTAGCCGATAGTAATCAGTTTCTTGCTGAATGACATAAGTTTGTTGTTGTAGGATCTGGATAAATGCCAACTCGTAGAAGAAGTAGGGGAGAAAGATGTAAAGCTTGATGCTTCAGGTATTTCATTTGTGACATTTAAAGTTCGCAATTCAAAGTAGCTGTTAAGCTGCAACTTCCAACACCTTTAATGAAATAGTTCATTACAACTGCTGCCTTGAATGTGATTTTTTTGTTATCTGAAAGAGCTAGTTACTCATTGTTCTGGTGAATTCTCTTCTTTTTTGGAATCCACATTATCAAACTCATAGTGCATTTGTGGTGATGGTCTGTAGAATGTGTCTATGCCCAGACCGAGACTGTCCTTCGACAAGCCTTAGGAGGAAGGATTATGTGTATTATGTTCTTAATAGAGATTGCTCTGCTTAATTCATGAGAACTATTTTGTTTCCTGCGGAAGTGTTGAAATTGTTGCATATCTATCAGGAAATTAGCAGTTTGTCTCTTTGATGGATTATTTCGCAATAGGATGAGTAGGTTCTGAGATGTAGCTGTTTTGTGCACCAACGTCCGCATGAACTGATCATGATGTGACATCTTATGTGTTACTATAAGATTAAGCTAATGTGGCCTTGCAGATTCACTGCAGACCTTACGTCGCCAAAAACAACCTCAATCTTAAAGCTAGCCAGAGCTGAGCTCACTGCAGATTCACTTAAAGCTAGCTGGAGCTTACAGATTCACTTGTATGGGAACTTCTTATCATTTGCAAATCATTTTTTATTATGGCCATGCTACTAGTGTCATTAACTTACCGTTTTCTCCAGGAAGGTAAAAAGATGGTTTTGGAATCTTTCCACCAGGAATTTATAGCAGAGATGTTAGTAGCACTCTCAAAGGTTGCATCTCAGTCGGTGCTCCTAATCTTTGAACATGTACTCTTTTAATTTTTGAGCAAATCATGTTTCCAGTCTGTGATTATCATTTCTTCCCGAAGTCTTACTGCACGTAGGTACTTCTTCAATATGTGTTCCTTAAACTCCAATTTTAACTCGAGGCAAGACATTGTTAATCTATATGCTCTTTTTGTGTGGTCACAGGTCAGTAAATGAAGTCATCTGCCGCAAAATTCCAGATGCCAGGTATATATAATCATTTATCTTGAATCTGCGATTACCTCTCTTTTCATGCTAATAAACCAAAGAATAGCCCATGTTAGTTCAATCTTTACATTTGGTTTGAAGATACATGTATGGAAAGATGACGATATAGATGCACATGTATTGTACCAGTAATATTCTGGATCCCTTAGCATTTCATCCTATTGGCTGTCGATTAATACTTTATATTTTGCAGGAAATTAGAAGATGGTGACGTTGTGAACGTTGATGTATCTGTTTATTACAAAGGTTGCCCATGGTAAGAAGCTTGTTGATACTTATCTCGTACATTCGTGCCCTTTCTGACATAATTTTACAGTCACATTTTTTGGTAACAACGGTATAATACATGTGGTATGTAGGTGATCTTAATGAAACATTTTTTTCTGGGGAACGTTGATGAAGCATCTCAGCAGCTGGTTCGTTGTACTTACGAGTGCTTAGAGAAAGCTATAGCGATAGGCATGTTTGAATTACTATCACCTCTAGTTATTTCTTTATATTGTTATATTTAATATTTATCTGGTTGGAATTCTTATTCTGCAAATATCTTCATGCATCTGGAATGCTAACTGTTGGGCGTCAAAACTAATTTTTCAAATTTTTGTTCAGAACACCATTCTTCAGGAATTTGGCGTAGGAGATACTGCTGCTGAGGATGTGGTTGACGTGAAGTAATATGTGTGGAGCTTCTTCAGTGGCTAAACCAACATGTTTACTTGAAGGGCATAATGGATCTGCGTGTTAAGGTACTTGTGATAGGAGCATTTGAGGATTTCTTATGGGAGCGGATGATTGCTCGTTAATTCGTTTTCCTTCAACTTTATAGGGCTCTTTAAAGACAAATCTGCCTAGAAGAGCATAACATTATTTCTCAGAAAACATGGGAGTTACTAAAGGTAATGCATCTTTACGAAGCTTTTCTGAAATTTTGTTAAGCTCCGTTGGCTGATTATAACCATTTTATGTACTTAGTTACAGTTATTATATGTAGTCTTATTAATCCTCTTAAGTTGTAACTATCAGGACTCAGAAGCAGGGTTTTCTGGTAGTAATTTAATACTAATTCTTCTTTTGATGTCTTTATCCAGTTAGCAGGTCTTGTGCTGGGAGAAGGAAGAAACTGGAATGGATCTGCTTTCAAGTTATTTATGTGTTGGTATATTGTTTATAAATTGTGTAACTTTTCAATAACATGGATTCTAAGCTCATTTGATTGTGTAATTTTTCAAACTGTTAATGGATTCTCAGTTTGTCTGATTTCAGAAATGGTTCTAAGCCTCTTTTTTTCTGTTGCTAAAAAATTTCGCAACGGAGAGCCTTTGTTGCGAATAAAAAATTTAGCAACGGAAGATGCCGTTGCGAAATGCCGTTGCTGACTGAGATTAGCAACAGAGCTTATGCCGTTGCTAAAAATTGCGACACCGTGTTTAGCAACGGCAAAGGTCGGTTGCGACCCCGTTTAGCAACAGCTATGGTAGGTTGCTAATACCTTAAAATGGTGTAGTGAGAGAAGGAGACACAAAGTAAAGGGGAAGAAGAGAGAGAGAGAGAGAAATTCTTATTAGATGTGTGGAATACAAAGGTCTAAGACTCTATTTATAGAGTTTACATACTTGGTGCCCAAGTAATAAGGTCCCACTAAAGTGGGCATCTACATAATAAACTACCTTTTATAACAAATTTTACACACAAAAAGTATTTTGATGACACCATCCCATATTGTTGAGAACCTACTAGCAATTTTTGGTTCAAATAAATAAAATATCACTAAAATGGGGCTAGAAAGTAATCGGACCAGGCTCATAGGACCTAAGAGGCGGGCGCATTATTATAGAGATAACTACAATTTCTACTTTGAGCTACCATTCATTTTAAGAGTAAAACCCAGGTTGAAGGTGCGAGTTTGAACTATCCAATAAAATGGATTCGAGAGTTAAACCGCAAAAAATATGCTCTCGCAGTGCGGGAGCGTTTTTAAACTAGCATCCTTATGGTCGTCGGATCAAGTTTGATATGACGTCATCTAACTAGAAGTCAACCCTGGTTAGATGACGTCAAAAACGCTCCCCCTCTACAAGAGAAAAAAAAATTCCGACCAAGAATGGATTTGGTAAACAAATCAAACTTCTAAATAATATAAATTGAGCAATTACATCCCTCTAAATAACACTTGGTTTTTTCCAAGCTCCAGAGTCTGGAGGGGGAGATTTTAGTCAATAGAGTCTGAAGGAGAAAGATTTTAGTCAATAAGTGTTATTTATGCAACGACAATTTAGAATCCATTTACCATCTCTTCATCTACCACAAAGATGTAGCACAAATCTGGGATATATTTCTCTTTAGTTTTGGAATATATTCGGTTTATGGGGATATTAAAGACATGTTCCTAGGTTTGAACAAAAAGAACTTCTCTCGTAAAGGTAGTTTCATTTGGAACCTTCTTTCATAAGTCATTTACTAGACAATATGGAAAGATAGGAACAACCGAATGTTTAACATGGAGGCGAAGGAAAACATAACCGGGACATTAAAACTAACATTCTCTACTGGTCAGATCCATCTCTAAGGTTTTAAAGAGCTAGATACGAGGATCTTGTCTTAGAATGTGAAGAATTTGTTAGGGAGTAGATCTTTTATATTCTAATTTAGCGTAAGATGGAACTGATCTCATGAATCAGTTCTAGGTTTGTAATTCTTTAGTTCTTTCTCTATATTTAAAACTTAATTTTCTGTTGAGAAGAAGAAGAAGAAGAAGAAGAAGAAGAAGAAGAAGAAGAAGAAGAAGAAGAAGAAAAAAAAAAAACTCCAAAGTCTGCCTACTGAGATAAGCTTTTGCGTTTTCCTGGCAGTTGGGTGAGGAGTGACAATTGGATCTACTTCTTTGTAGTGATAATGAAAAAAACTACCCGCCTAATTAAATCTTGCCTGATAAGAAACTACTCGACTAATTTATTTATTTTTTGTGAAATCTTAGATTTATAATGAATACATCTAATTTATTTATTTTTTGTGACAAACTACTCGATTGCAGATTAAAGAGCCTGGATTACAACATTGTAGAGCCATCTAATATAGAGGAATGGTTCCCCCTAATATAATATTTATCTACCGGGAGTTTATAATGAATACATGCGGAGGGATTATGGTCCCAATCCGTAACTGAAAGTAAAGTTTTGCTAATTGTACAAAGTAATCTGCAATCGCATTTCTTGTCCTAAGAACAAAAGAAAAACCCAAAAAATTTGGACAAGAGTCTTCTTTTTCCACGAGGTTTTTTCTGCGCCAAGACATTTCCGAAGAGGTGTCGCTTAGACACATAAAAAGACTTTCACAATCGCCTTCAATACTGAATTGCTTGATATTCTTTTTCTTTGCCAATATGCTTGAAGAATGTCTATAGCTTCTCCTTCTTGCGGATTTGAGCTTAATGATGTTCCTGCTATTTCTCCTTCGAAACTATCTGCACCATCTCTTAGTATTAAAACAAAGCTAGAAGGTGAATGGGCAGAAACCCAAGCTGCATCAACATTAATCTTAAAACAATGTAACTCTAGTGTTGTCCAAAGAATGCTAGTTTTCTTTACTGAATGATTGTTGTTGTTCTTAAGAGGAGGTTTCTTTGACCAATACTGAATATGGCCTTGAATTTCTAGAGAACAGGTGAGTAGAGGATTTAGATTTTCCTTGAAAGACTCTATTGCATCTTTATTTCCATATGAACCACATTTTAATTAGAAAAACCTTGTTTTTGTTTTTAATTAGAAAAAGTTCAATTGTTATCTCCCTGTTTTTGTTTTGAATCCAATTTTTGCATGCAGAGAGAAGGATCAATCTGAATTCTTATTGGTTTTGGTTCTACCCGCCTAATTCAATCTTGCTTGATTGATTAAATTACTGGATGGGCATGATCTGAAGATACCTGAGAACTACATTGCCTACAAAGTGCAAATAAATCAATAGATTCAGTACAAACAGATCAAATTAATTTTATACATAAATTTTTCTCTAAGATCTTCACTCAGATGAAATAGTTTACATACATGTCCATGCTAACTTAATCAGTTGTTTTCTTATTTGTTTCCAAGTCGCCTCCCTTTGGTTTACTGCTCCCTATTTGTGCCAAGCAAAAAGTTGCCTTCTCAAAAATAAGATCTCTATTGATTTTACAGTATATGGAATGACTTTTCTTGGTATGATGTTTTCCAAGTAACATAGACAGATATACACTTTACAAAATGATGCAGCTTCCTCCTTGTTCCCTAAAGAAGAAGGTTGATGATTCAACAAAGTGTTGGTTAGAAGAACAAAACCACATTACGAACTTAGCAGACTCAAAGAATCATAATATGAGGATGATGATACCTAAGAAATTTTGGATCTTCATAGTAGCTTAAAGCTTGTTCAAACTTAAGCCAAAGGGGGCCAGTCTCTTGAAGTTTAACGTTCTCCGGTCCTCCAAGATAAGCTTGAATGACAAACTGAGGACTTCGTTCCCTGTTTTGCAGCATAGTAAACATTCCAGTGAATAAATGAAGGTTCCAATTTTTTACCCAGAAAAAAAAGAAGATCAAAGGACTTTATTAATTTTAATACTCGGCAACACACCTTCCTTCATATTTGTTTAGCCAGACCAAGTAAGCTGCAGCGAAGTACATGGAAGCGAACGGGTTTAGAAGATCCTCAACAGAATCAATTTTGTATGCCTTGTAACCAAGTTCCCTAGATATTCCAAAGAACCAATTAAAAATAAAAGATGATACCAGCGTTGAATGATCCCAGGCTATTGAAACCTGGCTGGGTACTAGTAGGGGCCTGGGCCCGGCTTTTGCACATTAAAAAAATAGAAAAGGGGCTGAAAAAAACTAGTCTATTGGAAAAAAGATAATCTTCAAGCAATATGATAAGTTAGCTACATCAATGTCATTTACAGACCTGTGAAGCCAGACTGCTTTTTCATAATCAATCCCCATGATGCCAGTGTGAGAACCAATACCATCCACAAAACGCTTGCCATTGACCTCTGCAAGGGCAGATAGCGCAGTCTGCAAACAAGAGCATTTCACAAGTAACATTATTATTTGAGTAAGAAAATCTGGTCTTTCTTTTGTTTCCACACTTGATTAACACCTAGTGCATATATTGTTAGTAGTTAGAATTATAAACAGTACTAGTCTTGTATCAGTCTTCATCATTTATAATAAAATCCCATTTCCTTTATGGTATCATCAGTTAGGAATAGAAACCCTAAAAAATTCTCGGATCCTCTCTAGTAAAACCGACCAAAAAAAATATAAAAAAATCATCAAAATCATAAAATTTCATCACAACTTCGAAGATTCTTTAAGTATCTTCAAAAAAATATGTACTCACCGAAATGGCAAAGGATAAAGGTACAGCCAACTTTCTGTGATCATCATTCTATTAAAATGTAGTAATATTTTTATACAACACAAGCAATGTTTTCACCAGAGTGGTTGTGATGAACCGAATCACTCATTTTGACATTTTCATAGTTCAGATCACCTTTTCAACTTTCTTTCGTGGAATAACCTAACACATAATCTTAGCATTATACAAGCAGCACAGGTTGAAAAGTCCCGCAATGATTAGATGTTGGTACACAAATATTAGAAGTCTACTGTTTTGGTAATTACAAAAGTTTGCCATATCTAGTGAGAATCAAATTAGGACCACAAGACCCACAACAGTTGTGTTCAAATTAACTCCATAATCATTTTTAAATCCATCATAACTTGATAACCACTTAAGGTATGCTGCACCAAAATAAACATTTATAAAAGGCTTGTGCAACAGCTCCAAATTCCCTTCGATTTGATAGGTCTGGTAACCATTCTCCCTGGAAGGAATTCCAGAGCTTCGTTAGCCCAAAGATATAATGCATTGTGGCCCTTTTTGAAATCTTTTTAACTTTGGATTTTTCGAGAAGCAATTGTTTCGTCATTTAGTCATACCTCACTAGCCACTCTGCAGTTTTTGGTAGAACCTGCATTATCCCCACAGTGATGTCCTTAGTTTTTTTATTGTGCCGCATTGCAAGAGGTTGTCTATCACTTTCAAGTTCAGAAATAGCACAAATCATGTCCTGCAAGACAAAGTAAGGAAGCAAAACTTTGGAAACTTTAAATCAAAATCGCAGTGAGTCCTTCATATATCTAAGCCGCTAAAACTGAAAGCACAAGAATATGCACCAATGCAGAAATCACACACTGGGGTCATAAAATTAGAAAATGTTACATTTCCAGAAAGAACTTATTCTCCCATTTACTCTAAATCAATCACATCAACAAGCTTGCATCTCACATATCCTTCAAATGAAACTAACAATTGCATGTATCTCACTCAATTTTTTAGAATCATAATGTTCACCACAATCAGGTTGGTTTTTCTTACTAGCTTAATGGAAACCAAAAACTGGAAAGATACTCCTAACCTCTCACTAATACAAATAGCATGGGAACAAATGATCACATAATGGACATGAAAAGAAAACACTAAAGCAAAAAACCAGCAACCTTGATTTGCTCTCCTATAATAGCTAAACAAGCACGTAATATAACACAACACTCTTCTAGCTCAGGACCTAGTAACAAAATCAATACATTGTCAATTTGTAGAGTGTGGTTCTCTACTTCTTACCAATATTTGGGGGACAGTACTAGATGCAGTGTAATGTCAAATAATGCTTTACGAAGATATCCACAACTAAGTGATTATCGTTGCCCTAAACCAACCTTTAGCCATCTCTATGCTGACCTATTACTGTGTAATGTGTATCATATTGTGTCACGGATTTTGTGTCGTAGTATAAATTAAATAGATTTGATGAATGAGAAATATCATTTATGGTGTTTCTAAAGAAGTTCAATAATGATATAGCCAGTAGAAGATTACCGGATCAATCTGTGATAGGAAATGCCTACGAGCGACAATCCCAGCCACAACCTGATACACACCAAACAATAAACAAGCAAAAGTAGAACAGTCAAGGCAGGATTACAGATACATTATCTGATGGTGAAATATAAGAGACTAGAAAAATGTTTGGCGCCCCCATCTAAGTGAACTTCAGATGGGTATAATAACTAATACATCATATTGTCCTTGGCATGCAAACACTATTGCGTGAAATCAGCAGTGTAAACAAATGTGTCATCATTCATCAAACAGGGGATGTAAATAACCTTCATCTCAGTCTGTGTGAGAAATGCTTGTCCATCAGGATCACGTGACAAGTGAACTTTCTGTCCTTTCATTTCTCCAGCATCAATCCATTCCTTACTCACCTCCGGATCATTCCACATTTCTTCCATGTCTTCTGAATCAAGGCAATCATCCCAGTATTTGAAGCTAACACCCATCTTAGCAAATACGCTTATGTCATCTAGCATCAACAGAAGACACCAATGTAAAACAAAGAAAGACAGTGCAGTCATAATTACACAGATATGAGAAAATCATATCCTAGCTCTTAATAATTGAAAGCTAGGTAAGAACATTTCACAAAACAGTGTTTCTGAGACAGTTTATCACCAATCAGCTCTTAATAACCAAAAGGTGATTATGAAATTTAAAACATTCGCGACATGGTATCTCTAACAGACAAATTCATTCATACAGTCAATAAGAAAACTTGTCAGCGTCATTAATATAAGGTAGATTGTGGATAACTTGTATGAAAGTGCAAACAAGGCTAATCGTATTAACATATGATTCCAACCACCGGAAATCTTTAATGAAAACTACAATCTAACTTTCTTAGGTGCATTTTTTTTTCCTTCATATTCTTCTTCTTCTTTTTTTGAGAAACAAATGAAAATAATTCAACCTAACTAATTTATTACCATTACTTCAACATTTCTCAGTTTGGTTCCCCTATGTAGATGCAGATTAATCAATCAATATAATGATAATGGAAAAAGAAATGGTGAAAAAAAGAAAAGGTGAAATTACAGAATTTTACCAGCAGTAGAAATGGAAATTGGTGGAGTTCCTGTGGAGAGAGATAGAGAGGGAGAGGGAAAGGGAAAGAATGAGAGAAAGATAATCTGTGTACGACCGGTCACCGGTGAAACAAAAATGACACCACAATGACACCCTAATCTCTGCCTAAAGAAAGGAGAATAAAACTGTAAAACCTAAATGCCCATGAATGTGCAAACCACATTTAAACCTAATTCGCTAATCTTGGTCATCCAGCATTGCAAATAAAGCAACTTCAAATTCCTTTGAGATGAAGTGTGAAACTCAGTTGGCAGTTGCAAACTTCAGATATGCAGCTCCCTAACTCAGCTCCAGGAAAACATTCAACCAATTAACATCAAGTTTAACATATTTCAGACAGACACGTATGCTTCAATAACACATAAGAATGTAATGTACTAGTCGATCCGAGAAAAAGTAAAAATCAGTTGGTAATATCTAACTTAACAATATCCTATGTAAAAGGATTCCAACACGTTCAAGGAAGCACAACTGGAGCAGGAGAAAATGACATAGCCCTACTGCCCAATATGACACAGCATACAAATGAAGTCACATCATAAATGTTTTCCTTCCTTTTTTTTAGCATCAAGGAAAATAAGACTGAAAGACTCAATTTATATTTTGGTAAAGTTCCATAAGGATTCATACTAGATTTTAATCTTCTATCCTCTACCCACCGTTTTTCTTGATCGTCTTCGAATTTCTCCTTGTCCTCATCACTGTCGAAATCCACCGTTGCAGGCTTTTTATAAGGACTGTTAAGAAAGCTCTCAAATTGCTTTTGGAACTTAAGAATCTGTGAAACTTCTTCAGGGATATAAGTATTCTAAACAAAAGAACTTTGCTTAAAATTTTTTTGTTTCATCTTCTTTATTTTCTGCTTTCTTTTCTTCTTCGTTTTCAACCAATCCTAGCATGCCTTCTTCTTCTAATCCTGCGTGGTTCAATAACTTGATTAGAAAGTGTTCGTGTACCTCAAGTTTCTTTTGGACTGAATCTTTACTTGTTTCAATTTTTTTTGAAAGCTCTGAGATGGAGGTTGAAAGTGGTTTCACGAGTTCTTCAATATCAGCTTTTGTAATTGGTTTGTCTGCCATTGAAAATTTTGTTAAGAAGAAAAGTAAAAGTTGAAGAAAAATTTAGGGTTTTGAGTTTGCGGAAGCGGAAGCGTTTTAAGGATCTGTCTTTAGATAAGAATCTAAAAACGTTGGCTGTGGTACCAACTAATGTAGCACTGATAAGGGTGAAAGCAAACTAGTTGCTGGGGATGCGAAGAGAGTTTAAGTTTCGTTAGAAACTTAATAAAGTCTGATTCAAGGATCAAGATTCTAGAATTATAATTTGATAATAAAATTGATAAGAGATGTGTTCCTCAAAACAATAAGACGTAGCCTTTAAATAGGCTTACATGAACCGACTAAAAAGAAAAGAGAAGGAATTCTACGTAAACTAGGAAAGATAAGATTTGCAAAGCAAGTAAGCTAAAATAGACGCATGGGATCAACTGTTATAGTTGATATGGTCTCAAGGAATCAACAGTCATAGTTGATACAGACGCAAAGGGATCAACAATCATTGTTGATACTTCAACAATGGATCAACATAGAGAGTTGATACAGAGAAAGATGTACTACATCAAATTGTTTGAGCTTATTTCAAGAAATTATTCTCGTCACTCTGTGAAATGTTTAAGGTAGTAAAACTTAAAGCTGGGGAGCTTTTAAAACCTGACATTTTTAGGGGCGACCCAAAAAGAATTAGGGACGACTAATAAAATAAAATAGGGTCAGTAAGAAGTAGAATGAAGCCATCCCTTATCCTAATTTTTTTGTAATGCCTAACCTGCCCTTGTACAATCGGTAGTTTCATGATGTTCATTATCTACTGACTGTACAATTGGTAGTTTCGTGATGTTCATTATCTACCGATTGTGATAGTAGCCCCAAATTCTAAATTTTCATAATCTAATAAAATTTCGAATTTTCCCTACTTTCACAATTGGTAGTTTTGTGACGCTTATTATCTACTGATTGTGATAGTAGCCCCAAATTCTAATTTTTCAAAAACTAATAAAATTTTGAATTTCTCTACTTTCACAATCGGTAGTTTCGTGACGTTCATTATCTACCGATTGTGATAGTAGCACCAAATTCTAATTTTTAAAATTTCGAATTTCTCTACTTTCACAATCGGTATTTTCGCGATGTTCATTATCTACCGATTGTGATAGCAGCTCCAAATTCTATCTCTTCAAAAACTAATAAAATTTCAAATTTCTGTTTCTTTACTTTCATAATCGGTAGTTTCATGATGTTTATTATCTACCGATTGTGGAATCGGTAGTTTCGGGGTATTCAATTATTCATTATCTACCGATTGTAATAGTATCCCCAAATTTTAATTTTTCAAAAACTAATAGAATTTCAAATTTCTTTACTTTCACAATTAGTAGACACGGGGTGGATGATATCTACCGATTATGCTTAAAATTTGGTATAGAAAAATTGAATATTTTGACACAAAAATAATCGGTAGATAATAATCTATTTTTACCTACCGAATATGGTTGATGTTCTTCATTTCTTAAGAACATCAATCATAATCGGTGGATAAAATCAACTTTATACCTACCGATTATATTTCTGCAACTGTAAATCCTAGAAAAATTGCCGACCAATTTCTTGATTTCAAGCAATCAAATCTTAATTTTGGATCACAACTACTATCTGTTAGAGCACTGCTCGGTCGAACTCGCAAGCGTTGCTATCTCAAGCTTGTTTGTCAAGTTTAGTTGCCAAAACTATAAGTCTTGATTTCTAGTCTACTTATAGCTAAGTCTCAGATTAGGATAGAAAGTGTAGTTGAGCTTAGACTTCACGGCGTTCATATATTGAAGACGAAGGACTACTAAGGGGAGCTTGTGGAACTTCATCAACAAAAGGTATGTGGAGACTTGAACTCATCTATCACTCAAAAGTCTATCTACTATATCTCCTATTTGAGACAAAAGTCGTATAGCTATATAGACTCCGATTATACACATTTGATATTTCGAGTTGAGTTTAACTCGCTTACATATTTCTCGAAATATGTCTTGGTAAGCTTTCTCTTTAAGCAAGTTCATCTTATATTCTTGACGAAAGTCAAAAGACGATCATGTGAAAATCACCTGGTAACATCTTACATGATTTGTGTGAGACAGTCATTTGATATAGACTCGGAATGTTTCTTATTGATCATTCGATCACTTGAAAATTGCTTTGAAGCTAATAGTTTGTGTGAGACAGCTATTGTCGTCTTCCGAGAATGTTTCAATGATTGAAATGGGAGTTTAGAACACTTAACCATAATTGGATTATGTACACAGTATGTGTACTTGCATATGTGTTGATCCAATACCAGAATGTAGTATGCATACCCGTATGCGTACTGGGAGGTCAAGTAAAGTCCGGGAACTATAGTATGCGTACCAATACGCGTACTGGCGAAGTAAGTTGAAGTCCAGGTACTATAGTATGCGTACCAGTACACGTACTAGATTCAACTGAAACTTGAAAGTGTACGACAGTATGACGAGGGTACCCAAATACACCACAATCTTTAATTTGTCCACCTATAAGTCCTCTTACCGAAAGTGATTGTCTATGGACAAAGTCAAGACAATACTAAAAATCGGTATTCACACTTTGTATGATCGTCTAAGGATACGAGATCCAGATAATACAACAATCAAAGTGTGATTACTTGATAATAGGTTCGGTGTGACAGCCCGGAATTTCGGACTTCCAACGGACACGGATTCGACCTTGTGGGTCGGGTCCGATCCAGCTAGCAAGTCCAAATTTCCAGACCGCCACTCGTGTAGGACCAGGCTTTTCATTCTAAAATATTTTCGTACATAAAATATATGAAATTCAAACTCAATAAAATTTATTGAATGAAATTAATAGTACTTTTAAAATTACAAAAAAAAAAGTAAAATTCAAATTATAAAATCAAAAGTAGACAATTAAAAACAAACCAACACCTCGATTTAATTCAAAACGCGGAAGCCAATTCCCCGTGATACATAATAATTTCTTTTACGATTAGTGTTTCTTCATTCTCTGTGGCAAAGGGAGGAAAAGGGGTGAGCAAACCACATCCCAGTAGGAAGTTTATCCAAAAATAATAGAGTGCATCGATAATCAAAAACATGCAGACGATACAATAAGTAAAACGATGCATACAAATTCAAAATAATACTTATGCCATTCTCAATCAAAATTAATAAACATTCTTCTGATTCACCATCTTCAACCTTTAATTCTAGGTTCTTAATCTAATTGCCAAAGTTATTTCGGTAAACAAACTATTTCTTATTCACAATCTTGAAACTTCAATTATAGATCCTTAATCTAGTTGTAAGTGTTATTCCGGTAAACAACCACTTTCTTATTCAAAATCTTGAAACTTCAATTCTAGATCCTTAATCTAGTTGTCAGAGTTATTCCGGTAAACAAACCACTACTGTTCCCCGAACAGTCTTCCCAGGGTAGCCACCAGTGGTGGGAAGCCATAAAGGCCTGACATTTCAGCAGCAGACAGATACATATTTTTCTTTAACTCATTTCAAATCAGTGCATTTAATCCTACACGCACCAAACCATGTTTAGAATTCCAAAGACTTAATCGAAGTAAGATCCATTCACCAATGCTTTAAACTCACTTTCGCAAATTTAAACTCAATTCCAATCACTAATAATCTACCACATTAAATTCACTATCATAAATCAAAACTCAATTCCAATTACTAATACTATAATGCATCAAGTTCATTTTCGCAAAATCAAAACTCAATAATTATGCATTAGTATAATTTCTACAATAATAAAGAAAAACAATTTTAACTATACCAAATTTTAAAATAAAAATCTAGAATATTTCAACAACAATGATTAGTAATAAATATATAAAATTTCATAAATAAACCAAATTATACAAAAACAACATAATGAATTTAAAAACAAACATATTATTATTAGTAATGGAAATCAATATAAATTTAATGCTAAAATAAGTTTTGATTGATATTAAGTAGAAACCCCATACCTTTTTAGCAAATCCCAAAATCTTATATAAGTCCTAATCCAAACAAAGCATGCACAATTTCCAAGAATAATCAATCATATGTTTTTATTTTTTTGTCTTCTATAAATCATGAGAAGGAAAACAAGTAATGAAAGTGATGGGTAAAAAGGTTTTAATTTATCTTTTGTTTTATGTAAGAGATGTAGGGAAAAGTAGAAGGAGAGAGAGATGAAAGTGATGGCTACAAAAGTGTTTTGGGTTTTTGTGCTAGGAGACGAAAACGAAGAGGAGAAAAGTTGGAGAAGACGAAAAGGACGCCTCTTTTTTTCTTTTCTTTGTTTCACACGGTTTTGGTAAAGAAAACCCTAGATAATTATTATTTACCATTCAAGTCTTGATAAGGGACAAACTATTTTATAAACACACCCCAATATTAAAGTACATGCACCCCAAACACATAATAATATAATAGTGACACCAAAATTAGCAAAAATACATACATATATATATATATATATACACAACCCACATTGCACACATTCACCACAATTTAAAATCATTTTTATTATTTTATTTTATTTTGGCAATCATAAATATAATTAAAACTAAATATTTATTCTTTATAAATTAAGTTATAAATTACAGTCCGAACAAAATATTATGGGTGGGTTTTATGCGCCAAAATCGTATTAAGAAAATTATGAGGTGTTACATTCGGACTTAACCAAACTCTATAGGATTACTATCAAGTAATACGGAGTTAACGTTTGTGTAATTTACTTTAAATTATAATAACAACAATTATAATTGCGGAAAAGAAAAGTAAATGACACAGCAAGATTTTGTTAACGAGGAAACCGCAAATGCAGAAAAACCCCGGGACCTAGTCCAGAATTGAATACTCTCATAATTAAGCCGTTATACAAAATCTAAACCAACTTCGTATAGTTGAGACCAAGCAACTAACCCTAGTTCACTTAGTTTCTTCAGTATCCCTGCGCTTCCGACATTCAATAAGTAAACGCACTGGAACAATTCCTTTGGATCGTATTCCAAACAGTAAAGGAACAACAAATCTGTTTGATAACAACTCTCTTGATTCTTTCAGATGAAGATATCTCAAGTCATATGCAAAGGCTCTTCCGTTTAACAAATAAACTCCTTTTCCTGGTCAGATCAATCTATTCAACAACTACCGAAGTAGCAGAGTTTAGATTTGCAATCAATCAATATAGATTCCAACAAGAAACTATAAGGTGATGCTGATCTTACACAACTAATCAATCGAATAAATCTGATTCTAGTTGGATCTCATCCGATCAAGGTTTGTGCACACCCAAAGATATAAAAACCAAATAAGAAATCTTCTTTGTCTTCAAATCTTCTTTAATCTTCAATAAACACCTGCACAACCACTTGAATCTCTTGTGATCAATCACGCACAGAACGGAGTCTGTTAACAATGGATTATCACAATATGTCTTTAGATCAACAAACAGTTCTAAAGATCCCGTCGACACTTCGATCTAGTTTGAGTGAATCTAATATCAGAAGAGAAGATTCTCAAGAATAAACAAACTAGGTGCAATCAAAGTTCAACAACCGATAGTCAATCAAATCAATCGAAAACTAAAATAAACTGCAATTATCTAGTTTCCCACCAACGGTACTCGTAGAGCTTCTTGATCCCACAGAAGTCTTTAAACGAGCGGTCGTAAGAGATTTCACCTAATTAGGGTACTTCCCTCTCCGGATAGACGGCTCCACCAGAAACAAAAAAAAAATGAAGTTTTCCTGGCTCTTAGGATAGTTTGCTAGAAATGCAAACTTGGGTATTTATAGACCAAGGATGTTTGGACACCAAGGAATTTCCAAAACCGAATATTCTCAAGATATGCAATAAATTTCAAAATCGGTTTTCATAATTCCTGGAAATGCTTTGTCCAATATTTCCGAAATCTCACTAGAAAATCTTCAATTAGTAAATGCACATTACCAATTTTTATTTTCTAGAGATATGCATTTAATTGCTGGTAATTAAAGCATATAAAACTAACAACTTTAATTAAAAGATTCTTAATTTATTTTGAGCCGAGATCTCCTTGAGTAATTAAGGAATATCTTTGAACAATAAAGGATAAGAGTTACTGATCATGTTCAAAGTATGTTGACATCTTTTCTTTGTAAATCCTCTTTCATATTTACAATCTTGGAATCGATTATACCACACTTCCAAACAAGTTCAGAATTGGTTCATCTGTATTCCAAGACAACTACGTGATTGATCAAATATCAATTCACTAATCATGGGTTTACGGTTTTACCAAACACAAGGATTGGTTCTACCTCAATATGGTTTGCTTGTGATCGAACACAAAAGTTACCAGGGACGATTACATCAGTTACCAGGATCAGCTACGTCAATTACCAGGACCGGTGACCATATACTCATGGTATTACTTGTGATCGGTTATACAAGTCACTAAGATCGGTTACACCAATTACTAGGACCGGTTACACCAATTACAAGAATCGATTACACATTACTTTTGTGATCGGTCACACCAATTACTAGGATCGGTCACACCAATTACAAATATCGATCATACCATCTCTGGTGATTACTTAGGATTGTACCAAATCATAAGTCAGGCACTGTGATTAGTTATACCAAGATACATAACAAGTTATGATCGGTTCTACTAACTCACACATATTGGTAATCCAAAGATATGCAATGAATAACAATACCAATAATCCTAGCGATTTCCCTTTCGATTCATAAAACAAGTTCATGAATGTACTTCCTTTAAACAAATGTAAACATTGTTTCCTAGGAAGAAATATTCACCTTTACCCATACACATAATCACAATAGCATTCATACGATTATGTCGATGTCATATATACGAAGTTCAAAAGATAAACGTTATACTTCGTATCCTAATTCCTTAACACTATGATCATGTGATCATGTCTCACTACTAGAGTATAATCATTCACAGCTTCGCAGTTAAGTTTTCAATATAGCACGACTTGAAAGATACGTTAGGAATAAAACAGTTCAAGTCAAATATTACTAACCTCAATAGGAAGGATGATGTCATCGTTCTAGCTTGTTACTTCTTTACATTCTTCAGGTCTTTGAGTAATACTTGTATGTCTCATAATCCTATACTTTCTAGTCTAACCTATACGAAGTTGTATCTAATACATAATCAAGCGATTCTTAGATGAGTTTTGATTCACTAAAATATGACAACCAAACTTGACATACCAACGCTCGGTGGGTTCAACCGAGCTATGCTCTAACAGTACCTGTTTTCTTACTGGCGAATACAGTTCAAGTCCGGCTACTTAAGTATGCGTACCCGTTTGCATACTTGAGTGAGTTATGTTCTAAAATCGGTTTGTTTATGAACTAATACATTTATTTATATATAATAAGGAATGCAATCTTTTGCAAACCGTGGTAATAATGTTCATGAATTGATTCGAGTGAATCAAAATTGATTTTGCTTCAATTGTGTCTTGTATACTTCTATGAGAACATAAACAATTGAACAACTCTAGAACTAGTTTCATTTGAGTCATTTGAACTAGTGATGGTTAAGATGAATAAGGTTGATATGAAAGTTTTCATATGGTTAACTTCGGTTAACTGTTGTTGAGCCAACAAAGGTGTACACGTTTAGGTACGGTTACCCATATCTAAATGAAGTCACTTTTCATTTGTGTGTAACAAGCTAAGTTCGATCTAACGGTTGAAAGATATTAGCTTGAGTCTAATCAGGTTTTCATATAACGGTGAATATTGAATGCTTTATTACCAAGGTAACATTAACTGCAAACCCTGATTTGAAATCTATATAATGGAGAACTCTAGAAACTAGGAAACCTAATCCCCACACCTCCTGTGTGATACTAGTTGCGACTAGAGTCGATTCTCCTTTAACCTTAGGTTTTCTCCAAAATCCTGTAGGTTAACGACTTGAAGACTTCATTGGGATTATGAAGCCAGACCCAACCTTTTTCTCTGTAGTTGCGTGTTCTGATCTTGTTGTTTTCTATCGTGATTGAGTACTATCTTCTCTAAGATTTGCTCGAGATTTATTCTCCGATAGGCAGGATAAAAAGTAGTCACAAACATCTTCGTCTCATCGTTTGTGATTCCACAATATCTTGTTTCGATATCATACAATTAAGATTATTGTGAGGTGATTGATATTACTAGGCTGTTCTTCGGGAATATAAGTCTGGTGTATCAATTGGTTCATGTTCACCTTGATTTATCAAAAGATTGAACAAAACTCGTAGGTATATCTGTGGGAGACAGATTTATCTATTCAATAGACTTTTCTGTGTGAGACAAATTTGTTTATCAAGTCTTTGACTTTGGGTCGTAGCAACTCTTAGTTGTGGGTGAGATCAGCTTAGGGAATCAAGTGCGTAGAGTCCTGCTGGGATTCAGAGATGTAAGAAACGCGACTGTACCTTGATCAGTCTGAAGTTAAGTTGGAGTAGGCTAGTGTCTGTAGCGGCTTAATACAGTGTGGTGTTCAAATCTGGACTAGGTCCCAGGGTTTTTCTGCATTTGCGGTTTCCTCGTTAACAAAACTTTTGGT
Source organism: Papaver atlanticum (assembly GCA_023531105.1). Lineage (NCBI taxonomy): Eukaryota > Viridiplantae > Streptophyta > Magnoliopsida > Ranunculales > Papaveraceae > Papaver > Papaver atlanticum. The sequence goes on along the minus strand of JAJJMB010001752.1, from coordinate 1,846,963 downwards.
GTCTGTCTTATTTCTTTTCCGCATGATATTTGTTTATATAATTAAAATATCATAGGTTTTGCGTAAGTTCAATCAATTATGAATCCAACCTTTGTTTGTTGATTGAATTGATTGACACTTGGATATTGGTTTTTGATATCGTCCAAGTTGTTTCTTATAACAATTAGGCTCACGGATTTCTATCTGTTTGATCTGCTGATTACATTAAGAAACAAGAGATATAACTCTTGGATATATTTCTTGATTGAGCTCGCTTTATTAGTCGGTGCTCTCAGAATTATATTGGAGTTAGTCCATACAGATTGTTAAGAGAAATATTGGGTGTGGTTGTTAGACCCCCGCTTTTCATTTGGTATCAGAGCAGGCAAACACGTTTAAGACCTTATAAGTCTGTGTTTGTGGCGATCTGACTCTATGGAAAGTTATGCTATCTCAATAAATGCACCACCAGATCCAGGGATTTCAGAATTCTCTTCCATGATCGATTTAGTAAAATCTGTAGAAGAAATTCTATCTAAATCTCCACCAGGTTTAAAATCCCTAGAAGTGTTTTCAGGGCTTAAGAAAAGGCTTGAGAGCTTGTCTCTTGATGTTGAGTTATATCTCCAGAAAGAGCAAGAATCTCTTGATAAACTAAATCAAGTTATGATGAATAATCTTCATGTTGAGGTTGATATTGATCTTCTTATCAGTAAGGGTATTCCCACTGTCTCCTGTGTCTCAGACAAATTGGATATAATACAAGAAGTATCCAAACCTCATCTATCAGTCAGTTCCTTCTCTGAATTTGACTCTGTTCATCAGTCAAACCCTGATACACCTCCTCATGATAATGATACTGCACTCTATTGTGAGAATGTCAGGATGAATCTTTTTATCAAAAGAGTTTCCATATGCAGTACTGAACATTATTTGCAGAGACTGTGTGTTATAAGCTGGAAACGAAGAATTCAGGAACACAAATTACCTCGAGTTTTTTTTTTAATTCTTTGAAAAACTTGTAAAAACAGTTCCTTGGGTTTCTCTCATTACTGTGAGATGTAAGAGTAATGAGATGTTAATTCATATAACAACTCCTACTTGAAATATTGACGTTTACATACCTCTACATATGCATCAATGTAGTTATCGTAGTTGGCAAACATTCATTTTTTTCTTCAAATTTGAAACACATCATTCAAATGATCATATCTCTTTCACTACTAAATCAAATTATGTAATTTATACCGTTCTGCAAACTAGAGGTTATTTTCTCTAATTTTTCAGTTTGGACCTAAAGCTAATTGAGATGATTAAACGATTAAAGACTATAGAGGTGTTTGTATCACACTACCAACTGTTTAGTTTCAAAACCTATAGACAATTCTTTGCATGCAGATGTCATAATAATTCAACGCACACAAGGAAGATCCTTGGATTATCTCAAATAGAGATTCTTTTGAACACAAGAGTTGATCAACATATAACTTGCTTATACTTTTAATTATAAAGATAGGATAAACAATATAATGCGGAAAGTAAAAGCAAAAGCAAAAGCAAAAGCAAAACATCTGAAATTTTGTAGACGAGGAAAAATCAAAGTAAAAAAACTCCGGGACCGCATCACTCCATCAACTTTAATAAAGCCTATGTAGTTTTTCCTTCTTTTGTCAGAAGAAAGTTTGTGAATAAAACTTGGTATTATTTTCATTATTAATGAAATGATTGATTCTTGACCTGCTTCACCATTTCTCTTCTTTGGCTTGTATCCTTGTATCCCATTGACAATCTGCAAGTCTATTATTTAGTTTCTCTTCCTCATCCAAATGCACTAACATCTCTTCTAATTCTTCAGCCTCCTTTCCATTTCACCAAATTCTTGCTTAGCCCATAATTTCAACAATGGTTTTAACAGTTGTAATTCCTTGCACATTGAAAAACCTGCACAACTTGTAACATAGAAAAAAGACCAAGCCTTTTGAATCAGGATGAACGTACCAGAACATTTCACATCTAAAAGGGCATGGACCACCTTTAACACCATTGCAGATAAGATCTAGGGGACTGTAAACAGCTCATGGACTTGCAAGGGCTTGTTAAATAAAATTTTGAAACTGGCTTTCCCAATCTTGTGATACTAAAACTCTGTCAATTCTGTTACAAATGCTTTGGACTTGATTACTCGTCCAAGTATAAGCATCACCCATCGAAGGTAAGTCTATATACTTATGTCTGGAGATAAACCTGTTAAATTTCCTCATTGTATTTTTTGATTCAACATAAGATATTTTCATTAATGAATCAAATGACATTCCAATCTCCTTCTATTACCCATGGTAAACTCCAATAGCTCTTTACTTCCTCAATTTCTCTCAAAAAAAATAAATAGATAATTGTTAGGTGTATAAATGCCAGAGAACCCATACAAAATCCGAATCAGCGGGTATTTTGCAGAGAAGCTTAATTGAGTAATGTACAATAAGATGATCAATCACATTAACCTTAGTTGCATCCCCCCATACATAAATACCTTCTGACCATTTGAGATTCCTATATCCCCAAGATTACCAAACAATGAGATCATTGTTAGAGCATATCTCGGTCGAACTCGCAAGCGTTGCTATCTCAAGCTTGTTGGCAAGTTTAGTTGCCAAAACTATAAGTCTTGATTTCTAGTCTACTTATAGCTAAGTCTCGGATTAGGATAGTAAGTGTAGTTGAGCATTAGACTTCACGACGTTCATCGATTGAAGACGAAGAACTACTAAGGGGAGCTTGTGGAACTTCATCAACAAAAGGTATGTGGAGACTTGAACTCATCTATCACTCAAAAGTCTATCTACTATATCTCCTATTTGAGACAAAAGTCGTATAGCTATATAGACTTCGATTATACACATTTGATATTTCGAGTTGAGTTTAACTCGCTAACATATTTCTCGAAATATGTGTTGGTAAGCTTTCGCTTTAACCAAATTCATCTTATATTCTTGACGAAAGTCAAAAGATGATCATGTGAAAATCACCTGGTAACATCTTACATGATTTGTGTGAGACAGTCATTTGATGTAGACTCGGAATGTTTCGTATTGATCATTCGATCACTTGAAAATTGCCTCGAAGCTAATAGTTTGTGTGAGACAACTATTTTCGTCTTCTAAGAATGTTTCAATAATTGAAATGGGAGTTTAGAAAACTTAACCATAATTGAATTATGTGTATAGTATGCGTATTTGCATATGTGTTGATCAAAGATCAGAATGCAGTATGCATACCCGTATGCGTACTGGCGAGGTCAGGTAAAGTCCGGGAGCTAGAGTATGCATACCTGTACGCGTACTAGCGAAGTCTGTTGAAGTCCGAGTACTACAGTATGCGTACCAGTACGCGTACTGGATTCAACTGAAACTTGGAAGTGTCCAAAAATATGCATACCCATTCGCATATTGGCGAACACAGTCCAAGTCCAGCTACTTAGGTATGCGTACCCATTTGCATACTTGAGTGGGTTATGTTCTAAAATCGGTTTGTTCATGAACTAATACATTTATATAATAAGGAATGCAATCTTTTGGAAACCGTGTCTATAATGTTCATGAATTGATTCGAGTGAATCAAAATCGATTTTGCTTCAATTGTGTCTTGTATACTTCTATGAGAATATAAACAATTGAACAACTCTAGAACTAGTTTCATTTGAGACATTTGAACTAGTTAAGATGAACAAGGTTGATATGAAAGTGTTCATATGGCTAACTTCGGTTAGCTATTGTTGAGCCAACAAAGGTGTACACGTTTAGGTTCGGTTACTCATATCTAAATGAAGTCAGTTTTCATTTGTGTGTAACACGTTAAGTTCGATCTAACGGTTGAAAGATATTAGCTTGAGTCTAATCAGGTTTTCATCTAACGGTGAATATTGAATGCTTTGTTTCCAAGGTAACATTGATTGCAAACCCTGATTTGAAGACTATATAAAGGAGAACTCTAGCAACTGGGAAACCTAATACCCACACCTCATGTGTGATACTAGTTGTGACTAGAGTCGATTCTCCTTTAACTTTAGGTTTTTATAAAAACCAGTAGGTTAACGACTTGAAGACCTTTTTCGGATTGTGAAGCCAGACCCAACTATTTTTTCTGTAGTTGCGTGTTCTGATCTTGCTGTTTTCTATCGTGATTGAGTACTATCTTCTCTAAGATTTGCTCGAGATTTAATCTCCGATAGGCAAGATAAAAAGTAGTCACAAACATCTTCGTCTCATGGTTTGTGATTCCACAATATCTTGTTTCGCTACCATACGATTAAGATTATTGTGAGGTGATTGATATTTCTAGGCTGTTCTTCGGGAATATAAGTCCGATATATCAATTGGTTCCCGTTCATCTTGATTTATCAAAAGACCGAACAAAACTCATAGGTATATCCGTGGGAGACAGATTTATCTATTCAATAAACTTTTCTGTTTGAGATAGATTGGTTTATCAAGTCTTCGACTTTGGATCATAGCAACTCTTAGTTGTGGGTGAGATCAGCTAAGGGAATAAAGTGCGCAGAATCTATCATGGTTCTAGAGGCATAAGGAACGCGACTGTACCTTGATTAGTGTGAGATTGGTTAGGGTTCAACTACATTCCAGTCCAAAGTTAACTTGGAGTAGGCTAGTGCCTGTAGCGGCTTAATACAGTGTGGTATTTAAATCTGGACTAGGTCCCAGGGTTTTTCTGCATTTTCGGTTTCCTCGTTAACAAAATTTCCGGTGTCTGTGTTATTTCTTTTCCGCATTATATTGTTTATATTTATAATTGAAATAGCACAGGTTGTACATAACTCAATCAAGGTAGATATGTCCATCGTAATTGTTAGATACAACTTGATTGATCTAGGATATTGATCTTTGGAATCGTCCAAGAACTCTCACGGTATAATCAGGTTCACAGATTTGTTTCTGAATACATATTAATTGTGAGAGTATGAGATATAAACTCTTTATATAATTCCTGATTGAAATTCATTAAGTTTTAACTCTCAGAATTGTATTTGAGTTTAGTCCATATACAGGTTACCTAAGAAAAAGTTGGTGGTGTATTTTGGTACCCCCGCATTTTCGCTTTCGAAAACCACAGAGCATTTATGCTTCCAAATATGGCAAATTTTATCTGATATCTGAGAAATATTTAGATCCTCCATCCAATTTTTGACCCAATTACTTATAGAGTCCGTGAAAGGAGGATTGTTAATATGGCTTAAAGATAGACCAAACCAAATGGCTCTCACAAAAGGGCATAATCCGGAGAGAAAAAAATGTTGTTCATTTTCTTGTATTTGAGAGTTACACATCTGTCAGTCTGCAAAAATGTTGGAATTATGTGCCGCTAGTCTACTAGAAGTTGGTAAAGCTTTATGAACTAATTTCCAAATGAATAATTTAATTCTTGGAATTGCTTTAATTTTCCATAATTTCTTCCACGGAAAATATTCCATAATGCAGTTATCTTGTTCCTGATTTATAAGAAAATTATAAATATTTTTCACTGAAAATGCTCCTGAAGAATGATTCCTCCATTTGATCTTATCTTTATCTCTGCTTTGTGTCGAAATTGCAAGAATATTTTCCTTAATGGCCGGAGTGAAATAATCGTCTAAATTTTCAAGATCCCAAGTATCTTCTGGCGTAATTAACTCTTTTACCAAGTTTGGAGTTTGGTCAACTTTGTCTAATGGTTTTTGAATTATATCTTCATTAGGAACCCATCTATCTTCCCATATTTTAGCTGACTCCCCGTTTTTAATTTTCCAAACGAAGTTACCTTTAATAAGGTTAAAGCCTTTTTTGGATACTAGTCCGAATCCAAGAAAGGTTAGATGATCTAGAGAATTCTAGAGGGTTAGAATTCGGAAAGTATCTGGTTTTTAAAAGTTTGACCCATAATTAATCTGGTTCAGATATTAGTCTACTGGCCAGCTTGGTAAGTAGAGCTAGATTGAACTGGCGTGGGTTTTTAATTTCTAGCCCACCTTGAGATATGGGTTTGCAAATACCGGTCCAAGCTTTTATGAAACTTCCTAGCCACCTAGAGATATGTCTGCCCTGCCTGAGAGAGAAGCTTCAATTTCCAACCTTGAAGAGTAGAATAATACCTTTGTAAAGAGGCTCAAAATTCTTCTTCATATTCTTATCAAAAAAGAGTGGAGTCCCCAGGTATAATTCATTTTTTGTCATCAATTGGACTTAAGTATTTTTGCAATTATTTTTCCATGTCTCGGATGAATGCGGCGGCTAATATAAATTCCCGATTTTTAAAGACTAATCATTTGACCTGCTATGTCTCTGAATATCAATAAAATGTCTAATAAATTTTTCGCTTCTCCTAAATCTGCTTTTGTGAAAAGAAAGCAGTCATCCGTAAAGAACATGTGAGAAATATTTGGAGTATCTTTATTGATTTTAAGACCTGAGAGCTTTTTTTCAGCAATTGCATTTTCCATAAGTCTAAATATAATTTCCATGCAGATTAGGAAAAGATAAGGGAAGAGCGGATCTCCTTGTCTTAAACCTCTAGAATTTTTGAACTTTGGGCCCGGGGAACCATTAAGAAGAATGGAAAATGAGGTGGTTGAAAGGTATTGCATAATTAGATTTTCCCATGAAGAGTGGAATCCAAACGATAAAACAACTTTACTAATGAATCCTCACTCCACTCTATCAAACGCTTTAGAAAGATCTAGTTTAAGAGATAGATAACCTTTTCTGGCTTTGGAATTTTCATTGAGTGAAGAAGTTCGTGGGCTATGGTTGTAGAATATCTTTAATAGCATTCAATCTTGTGTATCAAAAATAAAAACCTTAACTTGACTAGAATTCCTTCTAATAAGAAACCATAAAAGGTTAAAAAAAATAAAAACCTAGTACATATCTGAGCCCATATGGAATCTTGACTAGTTTTTTCAAACATAACAAGAAGATTGTTAGAGCACGAGTCATCTTGATTGTTCAACAATTTTTTCTACTAGAATCATGCATCGGGATATTAATAATGCATGTTAGAGCATTGCTCGGTCGAACTCACAAGTGTTGCTATATCAAGCTTGTTGTCAAATTTAGTTGTCAAAACTATATCTCGATTTCTAGTCTACAATTAGTTAAGTCTCGATCTATGATAGAGGTAGTTGAGAAACGAACCAATCATCATTTGCGTTCTCCCATTTGAAGGCGAAGATTAACCGAAGCTTTTGGAGAACTTCATCAACAAAAGGTAAGTGAAGACTAAACCACCTATTTCTCAAGTTATATTCACCTTTCTATCCTTGAGAAGATTGTCACATAACTAATTAGACTAGCTTGCATAGACAAGAATTTCAAGTCGAGAACTAATTATTTAGTTTATGAATTTCTCGAAATATAATGACTAAGCTTAATGAACATTTTTTCATACTTGATCAAATTTCAGTGGAGAACAATTTATTGTTCGGAACCAAATCATGATTCAAGTTTATCATTCGAAAATATCTTGGAACAGTGATATTTGTCATTGATGTTATTCAAGAATATTTTGAATTGATTTAGAGAAATATAGAACTACTATATTCGGAATACAAGACAGTGTTATCAGTCTTACAAACTGAGAAAACTATTATATGTCTGAAGCTGTATTACATGTACTCGTACACATAGCGGAGTAGCTATATATCGACTTTCAGATTAGTGTGATATGCATATTCGTATGTACTTCATGGGAAAATCTATTTGTTTCGTGATCCGGATAGGTATGCATATTCGTATGCAAACCATTTTGGAACTGTGATAAGGGTACCGGGTTAAAGTAATCAAACCGGTATGCGAGCCAATACAGTTCTATTTTTTAGAACCAGTTTAGTACCCAAACCAGTACGTGAACTAAAAAAGTTCTGTGAACTCCTGAACGGGTAAAAGTCTTATATTTGCAAACCTGTACGTGAACTGAAAAAATCTGTCGATTCCGGAACTCTGAGTTGCACCTAAGTTTGCAAACCGGTACGTGAAATGAAAAAGTTCCATCGACTCCGGAACTCGGTTATTGCTTATAAGTTTGCAAACCGGTCCGCGTACTGTGAATCATCCGACTTACGAACAATTCAAGTAATTGTACCTTGTACATTTACCAACTATGTCGATTATGAGTCAATTGCAATTAAATTATTTCTATGAAATGATTTGCATTTGATCAATTCTCTAATTAACACTAAACTCATTTGATCACATGATTGTGACTCAATATTAATGTCTTAGTGAACATGAAAATGAGTTTTAAGCTTTTAAAGTTCAAATCGGCTAGTTTCGGCTAACCGTGTTGGACATAGTCTTTATACACGTTTCGGTTACAGTTTACCTAACCATAGTGTATATCTTGTATATGCGATTAAGATTCAAAGCTTTCATCTAACGGTGAATATTGTTTGCTTGGTTCCAAAGCTATCTTAGCTTAAACCTAAAACAACCTAGGCTTTGAAGTCTATATAAGGGGAACTCTTGGCAACAGGGATCTTTAAATCCTGACACTACTTTTTGATGTGTCCGAGTTGTATCTAGAGTCGTCCTCTCCATAAACCCTTTTAGGGTTTAGCGACTACAAAGACTTCATTGTGATTCGTGAAGCCAGGTACAATTATCTTTTATCTTGATAACTCGAGTATCCTGATCTTGATTGTTTGTAGAGCTTTATACAACGATCAAGATAGATAGTAATCATCAAAGTTCTCTTCGTCTCAGACTTTGTTGTTTACGCAAGTTTTATACTTGTGAGGTGGATAATAATCTAGGCTGAACTTCGGAGCGCGACTGAACCTAAATCAGTGGGAGACTGAGCTCGGGCTAAACTACATTCTAGACCGAAGTTAATTGGTAGTGGGATAGTGTCTGTAATGGTTAATATAGTTTGGTGTTCAATATAGACAAGGTCCCGGGGATTTTCTGCATTTGCGGTTGATAATCACGTAAGTGTGACGCATTTTCACCCATAACTACATTATCTAGGACTCATTTTATTTCTAATAAAGTTGTTTTAAGTCTTTTCTAGGGATAAGCTCTTGCGGAAAAAATTGGCTCGAAAAGTGGTGTTTTACACCCCAGGATAGAGTACTAAAGGCACCCCAGAAATGCACCGGAAGCACCCCAGAAATACACCGGAGGAACCCCGAAAAAATGTTGAAAACATCCCAGAAAAAGTGTTAAAGGCACCCACCAAAATTACTAAAGGCATCCTCAAAATGGATAAGGGCACCCCCAAGGCAGCCGAGATGTTAAAGGCACCCGTGTTTTTGATCAGGGCACTTCATCCTCTACATTTCAAATTTGAGTTTTTGGCGGGAAAATGGAGCAGTAAACTGGTAGAGTTTAGAATCAAGAATTTGACGTGATTTCATGAAACTCAATGACTGGGAATTGTTGGGATGATGTGACTGGTCTTAACAAGTCTGGCATGGCTTATTTTATCGGATAAATTTGTCTAGATTCTCGCGTGGAAGAAGACAGGGTATCTTGGGTTTTGGTTATTCCATTCCGAGTTCTGAGTGTGTAATTGAGAGGTTTTCGTGTACCTGATGCATGTTTGACCACTTCTGGATGTGCTGGGAGTATTTTGGCACGAGAAATCAGCGTGAGAAGAGAAGAAAGGGAAGAAAATATTCCCGAGAAGATTTTCATTCCCTGCCGAGTAATGGAAGATTATATGGAGTTATTACTCATGATTTTGGTGTCTGAAGGAGTATATAAGGTGTGGTGGAGTGGCAGGGAGCGAGGGGAGTTCAGGGAGAGAATAGGGAGACGTTTTAGAGCATCAAAAAAATCGATAAAAAAAGTTACAGGAAGTTGCTGCTTTCTGCTGGTGAAGAAGGTACGAAGAACATAAGACCCTAAAAGACCGTCGTTCTTCAACAGTGCCAGTGACGGTATTCCTTTATCGTTTTCTGTAACAATTGATTTTGTAACAAATATAAGTGTTACAAAACCCGGTTTTTATCATTTTTTTCTCCTATTTCATCATTTGTGAACCATTTTTGAGCATTAATAAAGATGAATTTTGAGCATGTTTCCATGATAATAATGAGCTAATTCTCGCGTAA
>JAJJMB010001752.1:1732792-1836872 GCA_023531105.1 Papaver atlanticum | reverse complement strand
TCATTTGTGAATTAAGAAAAAGAGATTTTAAAAATAATTAGAGTTTTAGAATTTTTACCATCATTCATTCATGTGTAATAGTGGAATCTAGTGTCTTGGTTATTTTCAATCTTACAAAACAAATTTGGATTTAAATTTTCTCTACTTTTAGTTTAAATAAGTCTAAATTCAATTGCTTTCACAAGTCTTACGAACCTTTTACTACCACTATCTAAAATTTGATCAGCGGTTTCCTCGTTAACAAAAATTTCTGGTGTCTGTGTTATTTCTTTTTCCGTCCCAAATTGACTGTTTTGGTGTAGTGAGCATTCCTCTCTTCTAGATAGAACTCAGATAGTATCATTATAGCACATGAAGTGATTCACTTTTTCGGGGAAGATAGTTTCTTCCCAAAGCCCGTAATACTTTTGGTTTTAGCCACGAGGCTTGTGCTATAATTTAGCAATGTATTTCCACCTCTACCATTTCAGTGCTTCTTAATGGTATTACTGTTGAGCCTTTTAAACCTTATACAGGTATAAGGCAAGGGGATCCTCCATCCCCATACCTTTTCATATATAATTTATATTTATATGGATACATTATCCACGTTATTAGAAGCTCATAAGAAGAATATGGTTTTACATGGAGTGAAACTCTCCCTAAGTAGTGTACCAATTTCTTACATATTTTTCGCAGATGATTTCCTTTTATCTGGAAAAGGTGATCTGCAGGATTGCAAAAATTTATTAAGTATAATTGTTAGAGTGTATCAAGATCCAAGAAAATAAGTCGTAGACCGTTTGCTGATCTAGTGATTTTTTATGCCGCGTGATGTTAAAGTTAACAAAAAAGTATAATAATACTTAAAATAGTAATAATTTGAAAAAGATGTTATTGTCGGTAAATAAATTCCAGAAAATATACAAAATTGACTCTTACTACGGTAAATTGAAGAAACCAAGAAACCATATTACATCTGTACTATACCGGGAGATGACAAAATAATATTAAAGCTTGACCACATAATTGATTATATTTGAAAAAGAGGGGGTATAACAACCACACCTAATAATTCGTTTGGCAATCTGTATGGACTAACTCCAATATACTTTTTAGAGAATCAACTAGACAGTTAGACTCAATCTTAATAAAAAGTATATCAAAGAGTTATATCTCAATTTCTCGATTCAATACTTACTCAAGCAAATAAAAATCTGCGAGCCTAATTGAATGCAAGAGAAATTAACTTGAACGGTACCAAAGACCATGTTCAAGGATCAATCAATTTCAATCAACAACAAAAGGTTGGATTTCCCAATTGATCGATTCAACGCACAACCTGTGATATTTCAATTATATAACAAAATATAATGCGGAAAAGAAATAACACAGACACCAGAAGTTTTGTTAATGAGGAAACCGCAAATGCAGAAAACCCCCGGGACCTAGTCCAGATTGAACACACACTGTATTAAGCCGCTACAGACACTAGCCTACTACAAACTAACTTCGGTCTGGACTGTAGTTGAACCCCAATCAATCTCACACTGATCCAAGGTATAATTGCGCTCCTTACGTCTTTGATCCCAACAGGATACTACGCACTTGATTCCCTTAGCTAATCTCACCCACAACTAAGAGTTGCTACGACCTAAAGTCGAAGACTTTAATAAACAAATCCGTATCACACGGAAAAGTCTACAGGAATAGATAAATCTGTCTCCCACGGAAATACCTACGAGTTTTGTTCCGTCTTTTGATAAATCAAGGTGAACAGGTTCCAATCGATAACCCGGACTTATATTCCCGAAGAACAGCCTAGAATTATCAATCACCTCACAATAATCTTAATCGACTAGCGAAACAAGATATTGTGGAATCACAAACGACGAGACAAAGATGTTTGTGACTACTTTTCTATCTTGCCTATCGGAGAAATTAATCTCAAGCCAATCTTACGATTGTACTCAATCACGATAGAAACAACAAGATCAGATCACGAAACTACAGAGAAAATAGTTGGGTCTGGCTTCACAATCCCAATGAAGTCTTTCAGTTGTTAACCTACAGGGTCTCGGTAGAAACCTAAGGTTAAAGGAGAATCGACTCTAGCTTATACAACTAGTATCACACAGGAGGTGTTGGGATTAAGTTTCCCAGTTGCTAGAGTTCTCCTTTATATAGTCTTCAAATCAGGGTTTGCAATCTAAGTTACCTTGGTAACAAAGCATTCAATAATCACCGTTAGATGAAAACCTGATTAGATTCAAGCTAATATCTTTCAACCGTTAGATCGAACTTAGCTTGTTATACACAAATGAAATGCAACTTCATTTAGGTTTGAGTAACCTTACCTAAACATGTACACCTAGTTTTTTCAACAGTAGTTAACCAATGGTTAGCCATATGAGCACTTTCATATCAACCTTATTCATCTTCACCATAACTAGTTCAAATGACTCAAAAGAACTAGTTAGAGAGTTGTTCAATTGCTTAGATATCATAGAAGTATACAAGACACAATAGAAGCAAAAACGATTTTGATTCACTCGAATCGATTCATGAACATTATAGCCACGGTTTGCAAAGATTGCATTCCTGAGTTTATATATGTTTTAGTTCACGAATAAACCGTTTTTAGAAAATAACCCACTCAAGTATGCATACCGGTACACATACCTAAGTACCCGGATTGAGCTTGTTTTCAGTTCACAAACTCCAGCAGAAATTCACGGGATGTGAACTTCCGGCAGTACGCGGACTTAGCTTCCGGACATCCTAAACCAGCAAAGTACGCATACTTTGGTTCAAGGATTTTTGACTTACACAAGTATGAGTTCACATACAATGTTTATATCCATTCAAGGTTATACATTCTAAACTCTCATTTGAATCATTGAAACATTCTTAGAGGATGTTAAATAGAGGTTATTCACACACTATTTTTTATCAAAGCGATTTTCAAGATATTGAAATAATCAACATGACTTTCATCACTTGTAAAGATGAACTTGGCCAAAGCGAAACCTTACCAACACATATTTCGAGAAAAAGATAAGCGAGATAAACTCGGCTCGAAATAACAAATGTGTATAATCGAAGTCTATATAGCAATACGACTTTTGTCTCAAGATAGGAGATAGAATAGATAGACTTTTGAGTGATAGATTAGTTCAAGTCTCCACATACCTTTTTGTCGATGAAGATCCACCAGTTCCTTGAGTAGTTTTTCGTATTTGTATGATGAACGCCGTGGAATCTAGAGCTCAGCTACACTTACTATCCTAGTCCGAGACTTAGCTATAAGTAGACTAGAAATCAAGACTTATAGTTTTGGCAACTAAACTTGACAACAAGCTTGAGATAGCAACGCTTGCGAGTTCGACCGAGCAGTGCTCTAACAATATTCATCTAGTTATTTTGATTTTGTTAATATAAAATAATTATTTGTTGATATTTATAGTATCATTAGGTAAGAATAATTGGTTGCACTTTTTATGAATTTTTGAGCGATGTATTAAAATTAAGTGTCAACATAGACAAGTCTCTAGTGTTACTCATTATGTGTGCATAATTATTTATTATTCAAAACAATAATAACCAAAACAATTGGTGAATACTTTGATAAGCTTTATTCTCTACATTTGAGAGTTGTAGATGTGGCATTGTATTGTAGATGGAATGTATTATTTAGGAGGAATTTGTGGCACCAAACTTAAGATTATATTTAGAAAGATAGGAATAAATCTATATAAAATGAATGAATAGCTAGGAACCATGGAATGGTTGTAGTGTGCAGTCTCTTTATTTATAGATTCTCAAGACTCTAGGTTGTTTCGAGTTCAAGCTAAGATAGCTTGAGATTCAAGCAAACACTTTCTCATCTTAGATGGAGTTCTTATTAGGAATTCATGTAAGCATGTGAGAAGTTCGTCTTGAAATTACACAGGAGAATATACGCTTTGGTCCAAGATTCTGGAACCTTATACACAATGATGGTTTGTATTGGAAAATATGCCTTTTGAAATTTCAAGCATCAATCATTTTCATTAACACTAAAAACTTAAACAATGATTCACAAATACAGAGTGATTTAGTGATCAAGGTTGTCTTAGAAGTGTTTATGAGAATTGTAGTAATGCCAAATGTATTTGTGAAGATAATTTATGAGCATATGCTTAGTTCTTTACTGGGTAGGTATGTGTAGGGGTACACTGATAAGTGTCTAATTCATATGATTTTAGTGTCAATTCCATACTTGTTTTAGCTATTATTCTTGCATGCATTCTTGTTATTACTATTGTTTTCTCTTATTCATCTCTATTAGGTGAATCATCCAAAAAGAGGCTACAAAGTGCTAAAAACATCTAAGAAGAGAAGTATTGCAAGTATCCAAGTGCCCAAGTCGAAGAGAAATGGAAGAAGTGCAACGAAACGGAGCAAAGATGCTCAAAATCAAGAGACGGGACAAAGACCAAGCTTAACCCATTCAAATTCATGATTTCTCACCATCTTGAAGATAATTCAATTACATAGAGAATACAAAAAGAATGAAGTCATTCCAAGTTAGGACGAAGAAGTTACGGGCAAAACAAGTTTATCAGATACCGAAGAATGGAAAGGTGCACGTACTGGGTACGTGTACTGGCGTAACTTGGAATTTCATGAACAAAGGGGTACGCATATATGGTACACATACTAAAAAGTTCCTGGACACATAACTGGTACGTGTTTCACGAACTATCTTTTAGGTCTTTCTTTCATAGCTTAGGTGAAAACTCGGGGGTACCAAAATACACCACCAACTTTTTCTTAGGCAATATGTATGGACAAACTCAATATAAATCCGAGAGTTAAACTCAATCAAGGAATAATATCTAGAGTTATATCTCTCTCTCTTATGATTAGAAAGTTCACAGAAATAAATCCGTGAACCTAATCACAAAGAGATTACTCGGATGGTACCAAAGACCAATGTCCAAGAATCAATCAAGCCGTATCCAACAAACTAGGTCGGATGTATCTACTATGATTGATGAACGCACAACCTGTGATATTTCAATTATAAAGATAAAAATATAATGCGGAAAAAGAAATAACACAGACACCAGAAGTTTTGTTAACGAGGAAACCGCAAATGCAGAAAAACCTCGGGACCTAGTCCAGATTGAACACCAAACTGTATTAAGACGCTACAGACAATAGCCTACTACCAATTAACTTCAGACTGGAATGTAGTTGAGCCCTAAAAGGTATCCCACCGATTAAGGAACAATCGCGTTCCTTACGCCTCTTGAATCCCAGAAGGACTCCGCGCAATTGATTCACTTAGCTGACGTCACACCAACTAAGAGTTGCTTCAACTCAATTGAAGACTTTGAACCAAACTTTCTCCCACAGATTAATCCTATATATGATTTCCTTTTACAATCAAAAAGTTTGATAAAATATAATGGAAATCGATAGCAATACACAAAGTCTATCTAACCTCAAAATCCGGACTTATGCAACCTGAAGTGCAGCCAAGATTTTTATTCACCTCACAAGTATAAAACTTATGGAATCAACAAAGTTTGAGACGAATAGAACTTTGATGATTTATATCTATCTTGATCGAGTGAGAAGCTAAAAAATCGATCAAGATCAGGATACTCGAGTTATCAAGGAAAGATAACTGGACCTGGCTTAATGAATCCCTATGAAGTGTTTGTAGTCGTTAAACCGTAAAAGGGTTAGGAAGAGGACGACTCTAGTTACAACTAGGACACACCAAAGTAGTGTCGGGATTCAAAGATCCCATTTGTTTGAAGTTCCCATTTTATAGACATTCAAAGCATAGGTTGCTTTAGGTTTAAGCTAAGATAGCTTTGGAACCAAGCAATCAATATCCATTGTTAGATGAATCTTTGAATCTGATTTACATAAACAAGATATACACTCTGGTTAGGTGAAACCGTAACCAAACCGTGAATAAAGACTATGTTCAAGGTGGTTAGCCTAAACTAGCCGATTTGAACTTAAAATCTTCATATTCATTTTCATGAACACTTAAGACATTAACCTTGAGTCACAATCATGTGATCAAATAAGCCTAGTGTTTTATAAAATTTATCAAATGTTAATTATCTCTTAGAAACAATTTAATCGCACTTGAAAATAATCGACATGGTTAGTAGGTGTACAAAGTACAAATACCATTGACGTTCGTGAGTTGGTTTAGTCACAGTATGTGTACCGGTTTGTAAGCTAACGAGACAAACCAAGTTCCGGAATTAACATAACTATTTAGGTATTTGTACCAGTATGGATACCTTAAGACTATTACCGGTTCCGGAGTCCACATAACTATTTTGGTTTGCGAACCAGTTTGGATACACAACCGAGTTCGGGAATATAAAAATATTTTGGTACGTGTACCGGTTTGGATACTAACCAGGTTCCATGACCACGGTTCCTAAATGGTTTGCATACGAGTAAGCGTATCGATCCGGTTCATGAGTTAAACATATTTTCACATGATGTGCATAAAAATATGCGTACCACAAATCTGTAAGTCGATATATATAGCTACTCCGCTACGTGTACGAGTACATGTAATACGGGTTCAGACTTATATCACTTTCCCAGTTTGTAAGACTGATAACACTATTTTGTATCCGAATTTATAGCAGTTCTATATTTCTCTCTAAATCGATTCGAAACATTCCCGAATAACATCAATGACACATATCACTGTTCTAGACTATTTTCGAATGATAAAACTTGAATCATGATTTTGATTCCGAACAATAAATTGTCCTTAACCGAAATTTATCAAGTATGAACAAATGTTCATTAAGCTTAGTCATTATATTTCGAGAACTAATTACCAAGATAAACTTAACTCGAAATTCTTGTATATGCATGATAGTCTAATTAGTTATGCGACATCGTCTCAAATGATAGAAAAGTGAATATAACTTGAGAAATAGGTGGTCCAGTCTTCACTTACCTTTTGTTGATGAAGTTCTCCAAAAGCTTCCGTTGATCTTCGCCTTCAAATGGTAGAACGCAATGATGACTGTCGTGATCCACTGTTTCTCAACTACATTTTTTTATCCTACTCCGAGACTTAACTAATTGTAGACTAGAAATCAAGATATAGTTTTGACAACAAGCTTGAGATAACAACACTTGTGAGTTCTACCGAGCAATGCTCTAACATTAGGATCGGGTTCCTTAACCGACTTAGATACTTGAATTCCAAGCAATATAAACCTATATAAATAGGTATTAGGCCTTGCAAAGGAGGAATCAATTAATCAATCACAAGCTAGGGTTTTCCCTTTAGGGGGAAACCACCATTATTCATCTTCTTTGTAATATGAGTAGCTAAATCCTTTGTTGATTAAAGATGAATTCAATGTTCTAAGCATGGATCTTTGTTACTAATACAAATCTATTCATAGTTTTTATCATCATCGTTTGTTTTTACCATATCTAGGGTTTATGAGTGATTTTTAGATTGATTTGGGATGCATACTAGATTAATCTATTGATTATTCTATTACTATAGTAGAGGTTAGGAGATAAGTAATCGTCGAATAAATCTCTACACAAGTAGAAATCGCGAGACCTTGCAGAGGGATTCTGTGGAGCAATTGCGAGTGAAAACAACACCATCAAGTAAACTTTGAGCTAAGAGTGTAACTACTGGGATTAACCTAATCCACATAGCTTAAAGCGTTCGATTGGATTACACCTTGAGTGATCTACTACTTGGTGGTTCAGTTGAATGGAATCTGGTCATTGAGAACTTCCGTATCCAGTGATAGAAGGAGTTTTTGGGATAACACTGATATAGATGCTATTCTACGGTTGGTGATGAATGATTCTAGCGAAAGATCGATAAGTATTCTAATCCTGTTAACACTTCGTAATGGCGAAGGATTCCTTGATCATCCCGTTTTTATCTTATTCTTGTTTTATTATTATTTTTAGTTTAATATATCAACCCCCTATGTTATTTACTTTATTTTGCTGATACAAATAACCTATCAATTGCACAGCTCTCTGTGGGAACAATCCTTACTACCGCTATATTACTAGTTAATTAGTGGGAAATATCTTGATTGATTTTTTGAGCCTGCGACACGCTTACAGGAATAACATGTACGGAGCACAAGATTACACATATAGTATTAGTAATCAATATGGTTTTTAGTCTCATTCATATGACAACTACCAACCATCCTATGGGTATAATCAAAACCAATCTTTTGGCTATGATCAATATCCCATGGAACCTTACGAATACTCTCATATATGTCAACAACCTTATGACGAACATGTAAGTGAACAATCACGAGGATGAAAGGATAGTTTTAATTCTAATCAGTTGTTTTCTAGCAATGTGCAGATGACAGAAAGTTTAGAACTAAAAACTTATGATACCAAATCAAGATATACTCACCTTTATCGTGTTTTTCCTTCACCTAAAGAAGAGATACAGTCTAGAAACTCTGTTGAACATAATGGTGGAGAACGTGTTAATCCAGATACTCAATTTCAGAAATCCCTCTTGACACCACCAATGCCTTGGTTGCATCCAACAAAGAGTTCGCTACATTTTAAAAATATGACGATACATTTAACATATTGAGGACTTACACCTTTATTTTTAGTGTCACATGCTTATGTTCAGTATACATTGAAAATATTTATGTCGATCTGCATATGTTAAAACATATGGTGGATTCAATTCAATATTTGATAGTTTAAGCAAGCAAATACATTCATTATCATTCTGTTATCAATTTTTCTTTCGGATTGAAAAATAAATAAAATTTCAGCCAATACCTTTAATATGAATGATTAATTTGGTATACCGGAAATAATTGGGGGATATTTTACTATGGTGTTTCCATGTCGGCATGGACATGAAAATACCCCTAATTATTTTTAGTATACCCCAATTAATCCTTCTTTAATATCTATTGTACAATTGTCATGAAGACGAGAGTGATCTTATGAAGATTTATTATGTCGTGTCTAGTGTAGATTTACTATGTCGTATCCAGTGTAATAATCCTATCTCGTCGAACTTTCAAGCTGAAGGCAGTTTTGAAACTCGGAGTCAACCCAGTGTTCATCTAGTCGAGAATTCATCCTATACCTTTCTTCTGATCATTATTCTAATCTTTTGCATGCTTTAATATCATACTTCTTTATAGTATTTCACTTTGAAATCAATTTCTAACTATGTTATCTATGTCTGATTTTTAGGTCGGTTGCTGCACTTGGATGGATGCTTAGGAAGTTGGAGTGGTTTTGCCCGACTATCCTGTTTGTTTTGCTATCATTTAAGACTAGATTATACCCTGATTCTGTTAGATACGAGAAGATCCAAATCTAAACTTTCTGAAGATTTTCACCTTTTAAAATCTTTTATTCCTTCCTTTTATCTTTCTCTCTCACACGTTGTTATGGCAGCCAGTCGACACAACAGCCATTTTAACCCTATACCTATGATTAGGGGTTACCGATTTGGCAAGTTTTCTTATAAGTGTTTGCATCCACTCATCATAGGAAAGGTGTCATCTTCTATTTTTATTATTCTACCTTGTTTTTTCCTCCGGTATTATATACTCATGCCTTTCTAATCACTTTTCGACTATGGATTAAATCATTCAACAAATCCAAAGAACAATGGAAACCTCATCCCTTTCCACTAGACTTAAGGCTTTGAAGATTCCTGATATATGTTCTGAAGTTCTGCTTCAAGGAGCGGCTCAATAGAATTTATGCTTCCTAGGGAAAGTATATACGACCAAGAGTTTAATTGTTACTGAACTTGACAAGGAGTTGAAAAAGCTTTGGAAGTAAATCTTTATTAAGAAAGAGGAAGATGAAACTTTCATGATCAAGTTTTACACTCAAGAGGAATATGAAGTTGTCCATAAGTTCATACCATGGTTCATTGAAGGAGATTTGTTTGTTCTAAAGCCTTGGAATCCTTCTACACCGAAAGCAAAGTGGATCGTACTAAGCAGCTTCTTTGGTTAAGATTATATAACATGCAACTTGAGTTTGCTAACCCAACCATTGTAAAAGGAATCGCCTCTGCAATGGGAGAAGTAAAAGTGTTGGATCCACCTGACTGTATAGTGCCTAAAGGTAAAGTTAAAAAAGCTCTAGTGTTGACTGACATGAGGGATCCATTGAGAAGAGGATTCTGGATGAAGAATGCAGTGAATGAAGAAGTTTGGTTACGCTTATTTTATGAGAAGCAACCGTTTAATCTTTGTGGTTTTTGCTATATAATAGACCATAAAGATCATGAATGTGAGATGATTGCAAACTTTCTTTTTCAACAACAAAAAAGTTATCTTTCCTATAACTCAATCATTGAGCTACCTTCTTGGAGTAACCCAAATAAAAGAGGCATAAAAGTATCGGAAAATCAAGCTCAGGTTCAAGTCAGGCTAGATAACCAACATGCAATGGGTGAAAATGTACATGCAGAGGAAGAAAGCCAACATGCAGTGGATGGAGCTGCTTTAAATGAGGATAACATGTTGAATGCAAACAAAGGTGAAGTCGCTGCTCAGTCTTCTGAATCGCTGATGATATTTACTCAAAGAAAAGTTCAACCGAATGAGGTACTCATCCAGGTGGACAACTTGGTGGTTCCAAACATCCCATTCACCACTGTTGAATACAATCCACAAGGTATGTTGCAAGTATTTGTTAATAGAGGAAGAGAGAGAGATAGACGATAATATTGAGAGACAAGGAAAAAGAATTAGAATGTAAGAGGGAGAGCCTAGCCATGTCTTGGATTTGGATCAAAATACTCGAATTTTTAATGAATCAGGTCAACATAACAATCAGGGTATTATGGTTAGTGATTCTAGAGATCAACATGACTCTTCTGTTTATGATACTTTGAATCAGGGAGCTAGCAATCAAATGAATCCTATTAAATCATATTTAGCAATGGGAGAATTTGATGTTTCCATGGATGATTTCAATGCTCAAAATATATATCCATACAATCTTCATAATTCAAGAGATTTCAAAGAACCAGTTCAATATCTAGTTCGTCATTTTAAGATGAACCAATCAAGTCATTATTCAACTGGCCCAAAGGAAGATTCATCAAAAAAAATACTCATTTCTCATTAGAAGATCATCCTCAGACACTTAATTCTTACAAATCTTATCATGGAATAGTGTCAGAACAAAACCACTCAAGGACTTTCCGAGGCAAAAATCTAAGTGATGCTGACCAGGTATTCTTCTGCTTTCTCTATTTTAATTCTAAAACCAAGCTATATTATTTTCACCCTTTGTCTGTCTTTAGTTTCTGTAAGATTAGTATCATTAATTTTCATAAACTCTTAGATCTTATTAAAATCATTACTGCATCACAATGAAATTAATTTCATGGAATATACAAGGCTTTGTGGCAAAAGAAACTAGGGATTATTTGAGAGACATTATTAAGGATCATAATCTAGATTTAATTTTCCTATCGGAGACAAAGATTAGTGCTGATAGAGCTCAATTCCTTTCTCAAAGATATTCATATCCTAATTCCTGGTTTGTGAGTTCTGTTGGTTTATCTGGGGGTCTAATTTTTCTTTGGAAACGAGGTTTTCCATGTGAGGCGGTCAGTAGCAAGGATAATATGATTCATGTCTTAGTTCAATCCAATCCTTCAAAACAGGAATGGTTATTATCTTGTTTTATGGATCTACCCATGTAGATGTGAAAAAATTACAATAGGATTTCTGAAAGATCTCAGTGATAATGTTTTTCAACCTTGGGTGGTTTTTGGTAATCGTAATGTTCATCTTAACAACAAGGGCCAAAACTCAAATAACAATTTTATAGAAAATAGGGTTATAAATTTGATAGATTCAGCTGGATTTGGGATACATAGGTTCAAACAATACTTGGTCCAATAGAATAAATGAAAGAGGATATAAAAGAGGGAGAATTGACTTAACACTCCATAATTCCTTTTGGCAAATGGAATATCCAGATTCTAAATTATATCGTCTTCAATTTAGAGCATCAGATCATTGTCAAATTCTATTAATTACTAAAGCTGAATGCTACAAACCTAATAAATCTTGGAAATTCTATAGATGCTGGCTAAGGGATTCTTCATATGCTGAGTTAATTAATAAGTCTTGGAACTCTTCTACAAACAATCAAAATTTTGATAGACTAAGCACAACCAGAAAAGACTTAGCTAGATGGAACAGGGAGGAGTTTGGTCACATCAGTAATCACATTAAGTATTTTAAAAATCAACTCTCCCATCTTCAATCCCTTCCGTACAATGATGACACCAGCAGTCAAATCCAATATATTGTTGACAAACAAAGTCACTGGGAAAGAATAAAAGCAGAGTTCTAGCAACAGAAATCAGGAGAGAATTGTATTAGAGATGCATATAATAATACAACTTATTTTCATTCTATGGATAATAGGAGAGGATCGAGAAATAATATCACTGCTCTTAGGGATTCTTCAGGCAAATGGTACCATAAAAAGGAAGATTTAGCTAATTTCCTTACAAATCATTTCTCTTCAATAGCCACAACATCTGCTCCTCAACTCCATAATTCTTCTTTTAATCTCGTTCAACCAACATTACTCAGACATTTAATGAGATGTTAATGACGAGGCCGACAAAAGAATTTTTTTATAATACGCTTAAAAGCATGTCTATCTGGAGTGCACCGGGACCTGATGGCTTCCCTGTGGGATCAATCGATATGGGATACTGTAGGGGATGAGATAACTTTTATAGTCCAGTGCTTCTTCAAAATAAAGAAAATTCCAGATCATATCAATCAAACTATTACATGTTTGATCCATAAATCTCAGCATCCTGTTTCTCCAAATGATTACAGGCCAATTGGCTTATGTAATTGTTCCTACAAAATCATTTCAAAGCTTCTTGTCCTAAGGATGAAATCCTTAATGGAAAAGATTATCTCTCCCTCTCAAGCCGCTTACATTCCAAAAAGACTAATTAATGATAACATCATAATGGCCCATGAGATAATTCATTCTATGAAAAGATCAAAAAAGAAAACAGGATTAGTAGCTCTTAAGTTAGACATGTTAAAAGCCTTTGATAGGCTAGAATGGGCTTTTATTGATAAAATGTTACTTCATCAGTCTTAAACTCCATACCTGCTCACTATATGAGTAACTCCAGACTACCAAAAAATACCTTGCAATAGTTAGATACTCTGCAAAGGAAATTTTGGTGGGGCCACAAAGGGAAGAATGGTATTAACTTTACTTCTTAGAAATCTATTTGTTTTTCAAAAGAACATAGATTGCTTTTCATAATTTAGAATAGTACAACATGGCCTTAATAACCAAACTGGCATGGAGGCTGTATACTGAATCTGATAAGCCCTGGGTACAAAACATGAAGGCTAAATATTCTTCATACTGTGATTTCTTACATCTGCAGCAGAAACACCAAAACTCATCCTGGATTTGGAAAGGGATTGAATTAGGTCTTGAGAATGTTAGGAAATTCCACAGATGGGATGAAAGGTGTGGAACTTAAACCCTAGTTTGGTATAACAAGTGGGTTAGAAAATTGGACACTCCTCCAACTCCTAATGAAAACTATAGAGAACCATCCAGAATTGTGCATGTGTCATACCTTATGCTTCAAAATCCCAGGAGATGGAATACAAGATTAGTTCTAGATCTCTTCCCTAAACACATAGCAGATTTAGTTCTTCAGATGCATCTAGTTCAGCATAGACAAGTGTTTGTACCATCAATAAATTGATGGTGGCCCGCTAATAAAGCCCGTTACGTCTAACCCGTGAAAGAAGATTCCAGAAGTTTCCATAAGTCTTGTTGCCCAAGTTGCTTGCATATCAAGTTTATATCAGACTATAAATACATGTATCCTAAACCCTAAAGAGAGAGAGGGAATCCTAGGTTAGCTAACCAAAATTATTGTAAACCTCATATCAATACAATATCTCCCTATGGGATTCCTCCGTGGATTTAGGCAACACTTTCCAAACCACGTTAAATCTTTGTCTCCTTTATTTATCGCTTTCGAACCCTAGTTTCACATAATCATCATCAAATCATCGTTTTTAGTTCTTAAATTAATTTTGGGTACAAACAACAAGATATGACGATATGGGAACCAAATAGAACAGAGGAATTCGCTGTCAAGTCAGCTTACAAGGATCTGACTTATAATGCACATTTAAGGAACCATCAATCTCAAAGGATCACAAAAATAGTATGGAAAAATCTCTGGAAAACTAAAGTTCCTTATAAAGTGAAACTCTTTATATGGAAATGCTTGAGAGGCATTGTTCCCACAGGGAAAAAACTTAGCTACTATAAAACAAACATAAATAGCAAATGCCCTCCCTGTGATCGACATGAAGAAACCTTACAACATGTGATTGTTGAATGTGATTATGCTAGATCTATTTGGTTACCTATAAATGTTAATGTAGTAAACATTCAGATGCAACACATAGATGTAACATCTTGGATTTCCAACTGGTTCACTCACGGTCAACAAGAAGATCCAGATACCATTTATTGGATGTCAACTTTAATGTGCACAACTTGGCATATCTGGAAAAACAGATGCATGAAGGTGTTTCAAAACAAAACAAAAAAACAATTGCTGGTTTTCTTGTAATGTTATCAGTAACCTAGTCAATCACTGTATTTCAGAAAATCTGCATCAGTATAATAGGAACTTAGCAGAGAACTCACAAGTTTGGACTCCTCCTCCAAATAATCATCTAAAAATGAATATTGATGCCTTATTTGATCAAGGATTAGACCCGGAGCAGGCGGAGTGCTTGGCCATGAAACACGCTATATTATGGGCCAAGGAATGAAGTTACAAAACATTATCTATGAATCAGACTGTCAGAATGTAGTTAGTTTTATAAAAAAATGCCAATCCTATGGTTCACTGAATGAATCAAGGGCATGTAGATGAAATATGACATTTAGCTAATTCTCTTTCGTCTTTTGTTGTCAGTCATGTAAAAGATCAGCTAATAAAATAGCCCATGTAATAGCTAACAAAGCCAGAGCCAACAATTCCTCCTTTAATTTTTGGTATAACATCCCTAAAAAATTTGAAAATATGATAAAGGATGAAATGAAGGTTAGCAAAAATTATGGTTTAAATGAAGTAGTTTTTTTGCATAATAAAAATAGTATCCAGTGTAATAACATGACTGTAATAGTGGCCGCAACTATAATTTTACATCACAGTATCACACTGTGTTCATTGTATATCAAAATGTCGTGGCATATCACAATGTGCTTATGTCATACACTATTCTCATGCGACTACTTTGTCCAACATTTTCCCCTACTTTTTCTTTTTCTTTTCGAGTAAATTTGATGCCCTCGTTAAGGGTCAACAGATAGTTTTAACAATGAGGAAGGAATTCTTCACACTTTTATTATCACACTATCTCACACGTTGGACGTTATTTTCGCGAATAAAAACCAAACCGTAACGGATTTGAAGCTAATATTTTGAGGATATGTTCATCTTACCAAGTTCTACATGCATACCAAAAATGAGCAAATTCTGAAATATAAAACCTCACAATCTACCGGTCTTAATTTCGACAGCCAAAAATCTGTTGATTTTCAACGGATTATTTTCAAAGTAGTAGATGGTGGTGTTATACGTCTCGGAATACGTTCATTTTCGGTAGGAACGTAGAGCTATGTAATGGTAGCATATCCCCAAAATATTAGCTTCAAATCCGTTATGGTTCAGTTTTTATTCGCAAAAATTATGTCCAACGTGTGAGATAGTGTGATAATAAAAGTGTGAGGGATCCTTGCTATTTGGAATTTGACGTTTCACTCGCACAATGGAATGAAAGTTTTGTATGGAAATGAGTGATCACAAGTTCACAACACATGATCGATTCGATGAATAATAAAGACAACAAATTTTGGTCGACCGCCCGAGAAACTCCAGTCTTTAGTTTGAGTGGACGTTCATAGATCCTCAACACTTGTTTGTCTCTACTGCACTACACATGGAATGGAGAAAGAGACCTACACGATCCCCTACGTGTACACTTTCCTGTAATCAGTCGACCTTAGAACCCTGACACTTTTGGATGGTCTACTACAATGCCATTTTTGGAGTTTTACCAGTTGTACTGAAACTCCCCAGAATAAGTAAACGTCACATTTTTTTTAGTGGTTGTTATAAGAGTTTTTGGGTTTATAAGGGGACAAGTAAGTAATTGCATCTTTGAGCATATCATTTTTAGCAAAGTTAAAACAGAGACACTTCCATTGAGGAAATCCATTAAGGTTCAAACTTCAGAAAAAACCTGAAAAAAATTACTGTACTTCACTTCTACTCAAATACAGTGCCTTCGTTTGATACCATGAATAACCTTTCGACGTTAGATGCTGATTAACAGAGGTGAGAGAAAAAATTAAAAAACCTGAACAACCATTAGAGGCTAGTGAGTTTCTCAAGGTGAAGATAAAAGAAAAACAATATTTCTTTGTATTGAAAGAAATCACCCATCTCTTCAGTTTTCTAAGTATTTTGTACAGAAATGTTACTAACAGAGAAAACAGAGTATTTAAATCTGTCTTTCTAAAATGGTTCATTTTAATGTTTACACTTCTAGCTTCAGTTTCAGTACTTCTTTCCTTCATTGATGGTTCCAACCAATTTCATGTGATCAGAATCAAATACTCGGATTGTAACCAGGTAATTAAGAATTCCCAAGTCACCCACTATCCTAACATTACATTACAAGGAGGAGGAGGAGGGGAAGAAGAAGATTACAATGAGAAAATAAATGGGTCTTTTAATAAAGTGATCACCTTTTTGAAATCTATTTAACAAACTTTAAGAAACTGGCGGTTTTTTTGAATCTTTATATAAACTGGCCGATATTGACAGTTTCCATCCCGTTTTTCTGTTAAAACGGTTTTAGGTAGTTAAATGTCTACGTGGCAGTTAACCTGCTAGGTAAAAGACAACTTAACCCTCATCTGAGTTCGTAACCAAACCGGGATCGAGTCAACTCAGTAACTCGTTGCACGTGAGAAAATGTGCTTCCTCTGTAACGGTCGGATTGTAACGGTCTTCTTCAGCTTCATTCATATAAATTAGGCCTTATTGCAGAGAAGAACCCTAGTGTTTCTCATACTCAACAGATCAAAAAAAAAAATTAAGACATGAGCCAAAGTGAAGTAAACTCTCCAGGCAGCAGCAACAAGGTAAGATTCAAAAACACCCTAATTTCATGTTCTATCTGTGAACAGGGAAGTCATGATCCAAAGGTATGTCCTTGGATTTATTCCAGGTGCAAATATATACCATGTAATGGTATAAGGAAACTATTGTGTTCAAAAACAAAAGAAACAAATGGAAAAATGTTTTTGAAGTGTTCAATTCCAACCTGTCAGTACTTTGAATGGTTTGACGATGCCATGGATCCTGTTAAATGCAAGATGGTGAAATTACCAGTAGAGAATGGTTGTTACGCTTGCGGAGAATCTGGTCACTGCTTCAAAAACTGCCCACTGCAAAATCAAACCTGCAACAAAGATCACTGCAAATCAAAGATGGGGATGAAATTTTGCAAGAATGAACACAACAAGAACATAGCATACCTCACTTGTACAGATTGTGATGGTTTTAAGTGGGTCTCAGATGAAGTCTTCATTGCTGCAAAAAAAAAGAATTATGCATTCAAGGTTACAACTTAATGCCATATGTAAGGAACTCAACAATCTGAAAATGTAACCTGCAAATGTACTAATAAACAACCTGCCACTTTTCATTCATCATTATTTCAAGTCTACAAGCCCAATAAATATTGTCTGCTTAACTTTCTTAAACACAAACATTGTCTTAAAAAGACTGCAAACACAAAAAAGAGAAAAAAAAACATATCTCAAATCATTTCTTCTTAACCTTTCCATTTCCCCTTCCCTTTCCTTGTTTTATATTCTGAGATAAAGATCCAATGCCAAAGAAGTTCTGAGAAAGGTTATTTCCTATAGATGCTGGAGTAGAAGATGGTGCTATAGATGGCAAACTCATAGGTGCTGTAGAAGCTGGATTAGAAGATGGTGCTGCCAAGGGATAACTGCCAGGTCCCTTAGAACATTCACCAACAAATGATGCAGTTCCCTTCTTCTTGTTTGACTTAGCTGCACCCCTAACTCTGGTGGTTTGACTTGTCTCTATGTTGGTGAAGGTGAAGTTTTCTGCATCACATTCAGTCCTTTGCCTCTTTGCAGTTGGATTAGATCCCACTTGACCACCAGCACATGTTATTTTGTTGTGATTAGTAATCTCTCCACATTTCCCACACCTCCTTTTTCTCTTCTCAACACGAGGTTCATCATAACTTCTTACCCTCTTGCTTTTGGGTCTTCCTGGTTTCCTATTGTGAGGAGGGTTCAAGATCTTCTTCTTCATTTTTGGCTGCAAGAAAAAAGAGGGGTGAGATAAGTTAAGATATGGCAGATAGTTGGTGGTTATAGAAACCCTAAATACATAGAAGGGAATCTACAAAAGTAAAAGTATACAAAAGTAAAAGTAAATGCACTTACATCAATGTAGTTGAGAATATAAATAAGGCATATAGTTACAAATTTAATAAAAAAAGTACCTGGAACCATTCAATTTTATCATCTAGTGGTGCAAAAGTTGGTGCATATGTGGCCTTATAGTTCTCTACTGAATAGTAATCACTGCAGTACCTGCTCAAGCAGAGTATTTAAAGGTTAGTGCCAGATACATTTAACTAGAAAAGTAACAACAAACTAGAAATTGCATATAAAAAACTAGACAAGGTACAAATTTAAAAAAGAAAAATCTTACTTTCTCCATTGTGGCCTTATTGTATGCAATGCACTCACTGCATGCATACAGGGGAACCCCCTCAACTGCCACTGCAAACAAGAGCAAGTCTTGGCAAGGATGTTCACTGTGAACACAGAGTTCTTTGGACTAGTCACCATATATAACTCTCCATCCACACAAGGGTCAACACCATAATCAGTCACAAAATCCAACATTTTCTTAATCAACTTAAGAGCACTAGGAACCAAATTTCCATCTACCCATGATGCAGATTCAGTCCTCCTATTGTACCATGTACCCATCACTAAGTTAGCATACATTATGGCTATCATTATAATTGGTTTGTTTCTCATCTAGCAGATCATATTGTTAAAAGACTTTGAAAAATTGTTGTTCATATGTTCACAACAGTGAATAGGGTTAAAGAAAGGCCCTGGACCATGTAGTAGGATCTTCTCTCCTCAGATAAGCACCAGCCGCAGCATTCTCTTTCACAATATTGTCAAAATATTCCTGCCCAGCCAATATATTGATAACAAATATCAAACAGTGCATAACCAAACCAAAAACTAGCTTAACTTCCCTGTCAAACAGTGCATAAAACCAATAACAACTACTTGAAAATGCTTTTCTTTGTATGCTTTTGCTGCATTCCACAAAGAACAGTATAAATCCAGACCCTTGTAATACTTCTTGAAATTTTTGTATAAATGTCTGCATTTTAACACATTGCAATTAAAGTAAGGCCTTTGATTGATCAAGTATACAAAAGTTAAAGTTACAAAAGAAAGTTACCTCCAACAGTATCTGTGGTGATGGCCAGGGAAGACTATAGCAACAGCTTCCAATAAACCTTTTTGCCTATTTGAAATGAAAGCCACTTTCACTGGATGTGTTAATATTGCAGACTTCAAATGCTTCAAAAAAGTGATCCAATTCTCCTTTGTTTCAGCTCTGCATACCATAATTCCTAACATTACTAACCCATTATGTCCATCAAGTGCAGTTGCAGCCATCAATACTCTTCCAAACTCTCCTGTTAGATGGCAGGCATCAAGCCCTATAACTCCCCTGCATGCTTTGCAAAAACCTCTCATTGCAGGTTCAAATGAGAGTGTCATACTTTCAAATGTGTTTTCCTTAGTGTCAAATGTGAACTTAGCAACAGAGCCTTCATTACACTTGGTAAACATGCTGCAAAAGGCTGGTACTTCATTGTAGCTCTCTTTATAATTACCATATAATGACTCTAAAACTAAATTCCTAGCCTTCCATGCACACTGATATGGTATATTAACACGCTTTTCAGCTAAGAAGTCTTCCTTGATTTTATAAGGGTCTGGAACAACTTTTTTAATCTTATTCTTCATCTGATCAAGAACAAAATCCTTTACAAAATGAGGATCGGCAGATCTATTCGTATTTTTGTGATCCCCTTCACACTTGTGTTCCAAATTCATTTTCCTAAGAACAAAAGTATTCTCACCCTCCTTCTTGCTAGCATACACAAACCAAGGACAATCATGTTCTTTCTTAAACCTACACTCAGCCTTAATTCTAGAGGGAGCACTTCTATCCAACCTAAATTAACACTTATTAAGAACACAAAAACCTATGAGATGTTTCTTAAATGCTTGCTTACTTTCAAATCTAGTTTTTACCTCCATTTTGGTAGGATCTACAGGAGTAAATACCTCTTGTTCAGGGAATAGATCTCCATTATGTTCACCCTTCATGTACTCACCAAAATCATCATCAAAGTCTTCCATGTAAGCAGGTCTTTCATCCACATCCTTACCTGCACATTCAAGATCGACATCAGTACCATATAATAAGTTACAAATTAAAATAAATGAAATAATTATAAATGAAATATACCTTTTTCTTTGTCTTCTTCTTCTTCTTCTCCTTCTTCATTGTCTTCTTTTTCTTCTTGCTCTTCTTCATCTGACCCATACTCAATGTCTTCATCACTGTCATATAATAGAGCAGCTTCTGGATCCCCAATTGGGTGATATTCATCTATTTTAATGTTTTCTAGCTGAATATTCTCTACATCATCATCAAGGTCAATGGCTTGGGATGGTTTTGACTGACTGCAACCACTGCTACTAGCATGATAATTTTTGGGAATAGGTACCTCTTCAGCTTGTTGTAGCAAATCTGTGAAACTCAGCTTTCTTGATACACCTTCTGCTGATTTATCCACACTATTTATCCTTTGAGATCTTCTAGGAGTAGTTTTCTTACTAACTCTCTTCTTTGGTGTAGTCTTTGGAGTCCCAAACTGTGTATCCTTTATCCCCATCCACAAACATATACACCCATCATCATTCACATAAGAATCCTCCCAAAAATTATCAAAATCATCATTATTTAGCAATGGCTGTGACATACATGGATCCTTAAACCAATATAAACAATACTTCTCCTTAGACCAATCCAAAGACAATCTAGAATACACCATATACTCAACATTCCTCAACTCTGTTTCATCTCTATGACACTCGGGAAATACCAAAGTCTCATTCCTTGGCTCCACATACACACTAATATTCCTCAATTTGAATAGACTGCAACACAAATAAAAAAAGGGAAAAAATAAGATAAAAGCCCCACTGAAACTAATTAGAACACATACACACCAAATCCCCCACTGCACATCTGAATTTCAATTACAGTAAATTAATACACTTTTTTGTCCATATCTGCCGCTATAAGTAAATCATTATGGAACCTTCATCTAGTTGAAATAAACAACTAGAACATGAAGAAAATGTCTGCATTTAAACAAGTCTGAAAATTACAGCAAGTAAACCTCCACATGAATATGAGAAACCACATAATGTCCATATAAAACCTTAACCTTGACACATTAATCTTCTACTATGGCGTAAGATCTTTATTTAGTCCAACTAAATGGCTACAGAATAGTAAACAAAATGGTCCAAATCAGAAAGTATTCTGCCATACAGGGCATAAACTTGCTCTATTAAATTTCAACCTGTGACAACATCTAGAAAGTATCAAAATACCACATGTAAGAAGAACTTCATTAATAATTAGGGGATGTAGCAGCAGAATGTTGGAATTTAAGCCCTATCAATTAGCCCAAATAAACCCCCCACTGAATCTAAAATTGAAAGGGGTAAAACCTAAATAACTCAAATAAACTCTAATTAAGCAATAATTCATACAAACAAACACTCAATCACGAAATTTATAACCTTATTAAACAATAAAGGAACTCACGCATTTCAAATAATCCCTAATTACAAAAGGGGAAAAACAGAAACCCTAGAAATACAAATCAATCAATCAATCATTGATTTTCATCATATATTAAGTCACGGGTTACGTTAATCTCACCTTGATTCAAATGTTTTCAATCCCAATTTGTACCTCATCTTCACTCTATCAAAACCGTCTCAGAAACCCTAGATTTCCAAAAACCCTAGTCTTCAAAATACGATCTGTTTTTCACTAACATCTACGTCTTCAACTGCTACTGCTTCTTCTCTAATAATCAGTTTCCCTAATTGCTAACCCTAGTTTCAACAGAAGGAGAACGAAGAGAAAAAATGGAAACGATAGAGAGAAGGAAGAGAAGTAACGAACGACAGAAAGACTGAAAAAAATGAGAACTAATTTCACCCCACACGTCTTTGAAGTGGGTAAGGGTATAGTGGTAATTCTATGGATCGAGTTTGACTAATTCAACGCCGAAAACCGATCTGGTGGGTCCATGCGTTAACTCTAACGGAAAGGCCAGTTTATGAAAGACTTTAAAATGTTGTCCGGTTTATTAATTATATGGTTTGAAGCAGGTCACTTTATTAATTTGCCCAAAACAAATATCTCGCACATTTTATTTGGAATCGGTGGATCGGTAAGAACATGGGAAAATCGTCGTCATTATACAGAGTTATGGTGGAAACAAAACGTTACTCGTGGGTACGTATGGTTAGATGAAAAACCCGATTCATGGTTAACAGAATCTCCACCTTATAAAGTATCAGAAAACTGTTCAAATTTTGGATCAAACTCAGCTGTTCGAATCGCTAGAATCGTTTTAGAAAGCTTTAAACTCGGGTTAAAGAATGTGAGATGATGATACGATATTTTTCACTGAAAATCTAATTAGTGTTTTATCAAAATATGATCATAATCGAATGTATTACATCGGTGGTAATTCAGAAAGCGTTGAACAAGATGTTTTGCATTCGTATAATATGGCATTTGGTGGTGGTGGTTTCGCTATTAGTTATAGATTAGCGTTTGAATTAGCTCAGAATTTAGATGATTGCATTAACAGGTATCCGAATTTGTATGGTTCAGATGAAAGGATATCTTCTTGTATAGCTGATATTGGTGTTCCTTTTAGGCCAAGCACTATGGTGCTTGGTATCCCTTCCATATCCCTTATATGTAGGGAAGGGATAGCACAAGGAAGGCAACCTCACTATGGTGTCTTCTTTTCCCTTCCCTACATGATACGGCTACTGAGTAGTCGTATTTTTTTTTCCAGTTTATTTTTCTATGGGAATATATTTGTCTAGGTGAAAAAAGATATTTTGGAGTAAAAAAAGATATATAATAGGTGAAAAGGAGATATAATAGGTTAAAAAAGAGTTTTAGTAAAAAAAAATGTGAAAATGGAAAGTTTTAAGGTAAAACTTTAAAAAACAGAAACGGCTACTCAGTAGCCGTAAAGTGTAAAAATATACGGCAACTGAGTAACCGTGTGATTTCCCTTCCCTACAAGGCGGATCAGATGTGATCCTCCAAGTAGGGAAAATAAGGGATATCCCTACTCATATAGAGATATGGGAGATCATAATGGATTGCTTTTCGATTTTTTCCCTTTATATATGAGGGATAGGGCAGGGATGAGGACAACCATAGTGCTTGACCTTACCGGAGAAGTTGGCTTCCATCAGGTACATTTCTCTTAATTTTCTTTGCTTATTTTTTCAGATTTTTTTGTTTATTTGTCTCTCTTACTTTGTTTCTTGTTTTGGCAAGTGTCCGTTATTCGACAAGTGGTCAGTTTTCGACAAGTGTTCGGTGTTGGCCTTGTATAATTGAAATCTGTGTATCTTAAAACACGTCAGAGTTACATTTTGCCATTAGGGATGAAACTCAGCCTCACATGCATTTTTCAAACAAAAATGCACGTTCGTCGTGCATGGGGTTGGGGGTGTGACAGCAAGTTTTTGAATGTTGGCTATGGTGATTGTCCCATGCACCCTTTCACTATTCCCACTAAGGCACTAGGCACACCTGGGCGTAGCAAAAGCACGTTATTCTGTTTCTCCCAAAGTGAATATCTTTTTTGACCATGCTTGACGACTAAACCTTTATTATGTTCTTATTTACAGATTGATATACGAGGTGACCCATACGGACCGTTAGCCGCACATCCAGTGGCGCCCATAGTGTCACTACACCATCTCGATTTTGTGGAACCGTTATTTCCAAACAAGACACGGTTGGATTCGATTAAAATGCTGATGGATGCATATAACATGGATCCGTCTAGAACATTGCAACAAAGTGTATGCTATGACTCGAACCGGAATTGGTCGGTATCAGTTTCATGGGGAAATACTGTGCAGATATATCCTTTTCTGGTACCTGCAAGCGAATTGTGCACTCCTTTACAAACTTTTCGAACATGGAAAACTTGGAGTGAAAACATTTATACGTTCAATATAAGGCCCGTTATGGCTGACCCTTGTGAATGTCCACTTGTATATTTCCTGGACAGGGTAATTGAAATTGGAGGTCAGGATGCAACACTTTAGTACATATAAAAGCTATTTTGATGAGACTAGAATGAAATGCGATCATTCTAAACATGTTGCTGCTATGAATGTGACAAAGATCTTGGTTTCTACTTCGAGAATGGAGAATATCGAGTGGCTCAAGGTATGCATTATTATTATTATTTATTTATTTATTTTTGAAACTTTAGACCTTCTTTTTTTTTGATAGGTTGGAACAGTGGTCATTGGCTATATCCTTAACTCCTTATAAGGAGTTAATTTCTGTCTATTACGGGGTTCGAACCCCTACCTCCGTAGTGGGATGGAGTATACCAACCATCAGACCACTTGATGGTTGGCAGACCTTGGGGTTTAGCCTCTGTATCTGGATTGCTAATTGAGGTACAAAATTAATTGGGGTCTACCAAATTCCATAGGATAAAATATCTTTCACTTTCGGAATGATAAACACCAGGTAAATTAGTATCTCAGTATCTCCTATTAACAGCCAGCCACAGATTTGTGTGATTTAGGATTACCGAAAATAGGCGTACTTCGACATTCATCACTCGTAGCGTCAGTAACTTGAGATGTGTTCATGTGTTTTCTTCACATGCTTTATTTTTTCGTCCTCCATTCTAAGTTTAAATAGCTAGTTTTAGGCTTATCACTAGAAGATAAAAACTGGCCATTTATTTTAGTTAATTCAGTTGATTAATATAGTTCAAACTCTAAAAATTAATGTTTTTGGGACCAGTAAAGTTAATAAGCGATATCATTAGTTTAACAAGATAAAATTTAGCTTTGGTAAAGTCTTGTTTGGGATTGCTTTTTTTCTATCAAAAACACTTTGTAATAAACTTTTACCAAAAATTGTGTTTGGTAAAAAAAATTCAAAATGCTTTGGAAGAAGAACTTCCATTTTAGGCCTGTTTCTAAAAGTTATTCAGTACTAGCTTTTAAAAGCTGAAAAACAGAAGCTGGGGCTCACATAATTTAATTTAATTGATTCTCCATTTTAACCTTATTATTATATTATAAAGACACGTCTTATCCTAGAATATTGTACACTTATTAGTATCTTTTTAACTTTTATTTTGTTCCACCGTTTTTCATTTTTTATTTTGAAATAATAAAATAACAAAAAAAATTCTGAAGCAAAACCATAATTGAAAATATAAAAATAAATAAAATAAAATTACTAATATTTTATTAAATATAATAGAATTTAATATATAATTTATTATAGTTACAGTGTATTTAATTTTTTTAGACATGTCTATTTTCGTCATTAACTACATCACCAGCATTTTAAAATAACAATTTAGCAAACAGAATTTACAGTTTGTTAATTTCACAACGCTTTTTTAACTATAGTTTATCAAACGTCATGCAGTTTTATTTTCACAGTGCAGCACAACAACGCATAACACAGCACAACAGAAAAGCACTTTTCTAAAACTCACAACAATACCAAACTCGCCTTAAGTCTAGTTGGGATCAAAGAATTATATATTTTTTCTAGAGATATTAAATAATCGAGTATTAATTAATGGAGTTCCAGTTGTATATGTTTAATCTTGTTAACCCAAAGATCAATTAATATTAATTGACCACCAAAACATGTACTTTTTTTTAAATTATTTCATAGAAACATCAACCAATAATTGATGCCCCATTAGGCTGATCCAGAGTTGATGTTCTTCATTCACGGAAAACACCATGAATCGGTGGATATTACTTACTAAATAGACCATTTGTTAGAATCGACAATATTATAGATGTACATATAAAGCAATTATATATATCCACAATGTCTGATTCTTAATTTAATCACTCTTAAATCATGAGTATGATTTCATACTCAATTTGAGAATGAGTATGAGAATGAAATCACGCTCATTTCAAAACTGAGTATGAAATTATACTCATGTTCCAACCTGAGAGTGGTATTTTGTAAAATTCAATAATCTGCGAATGTGCGTATTTATATCTGCCGACTGTGGCAGAGTTGGCGTATAATATAAAAATTAATATTAGTCGATTGTAGCCTAAAAAACCTGCAGGAAAATAGGGAATTTCCTTTAACCAAAATCGTTCGATATGAATATTTACATTTTTCGATTTTGGGTTAATGACCACGAAGAACATCAAAAACAATCAGTCGATGTGTATGTGTATATTAGCCGATTGTTTAGAATCGGCTAACGTGGACGTTCATATTAACCGATTCGGGATGAATTTAGAAAAATAATATTCCCAAAAAGTTTCAAAATTTGAGTGTATGGATCAATTAGAAATCTAATTAAGAGAATTGGATTGATAGAAAGGTATTTGAGAGGATGTAATTTAATAAATTTGATTTAAACATTAATAATGAGAGTAACCTTTTTAGACGCATCTTATCCTTTCACCTAGATGGGTGAAAAAAATGGCAGGCCTCAAACTTATCAGGTAAATGTACCCTTTGCCACGTGGGTCACCTTCCAATGAATTCAATAATTAGATATTAATTATACTTGATCCAGTTTTTTTTTTTTTTTTTTTTTTTTTTTTTGATATAACAAAGCAGAAAACAAAACACTACAGCTTAACTATCCTGGGGTAAGTTATCCCCATTAAGTCATTGAATAAACTCTCACAAAACTCTCTTGGTAGTTCAGACATCCATACACCTAATAAACTCTTCTTACTAGCACCCTTGGCTAAAACGGTGCTAAAACATCAGCAACATTATTAGCCTCTCGATACTTATGATAAAAACTTGTAACTTCAAATTTCTCACAGAGAAACTCGATATCTTTTTGAACTGCATTCAGATACCAAGTTGCCTGGATCTCTCCTCTGCAAACTTGTATTGCATAGATCGAATCGCTCTCGATTTCCAACTTCCTAATTCCCAGTCCTTCAGCCACCAACAGACCTTCTCTGATAGCACATAATTCATCCACATTGCTGCCACAATTGTAGGTATACTTTGCAAATTCACCGCGAAATCTTCCTTTCTCAACTCGAATGACTCCGCCCATACCTGCATTAAGAAGACCATCATACGCACAATCAGTATTTAACTTTGCAAATCCTTGTCTAGGAAGTTCCCAATGAACATGAATCTCCATCTCCCGTCTCTTGTTTTGCAAATTCCTGCCAGTTAAGGCACTTTGATACAAGAAGGTTTCCTCCATTGTTTTCTTAATAATCCACCTGCAATTGATAACTTTTTTCTGAAAATAAAAGTTATTTCTTGCAATCCAAATTTGCCACAGTAAGTGAGGGAAAAAACTGGTCCAACTTAAGTCACAATAAATCTTATCAATTTGTGCAACAGTCTTAAACCAAGAGGGATTAAAGGGTTCAAGATTGAATTGCACATTCAAATTGGTATAAACAAAATTTCAAAAAGGTTGGAAGACGGGACAATTGAACAAAATATGGAAAGCATACTCAATATTATGATTACACATATCACAAGTAGGACTATCCACAACATTTTTTCTGTACAACTTCTCCTTGACCTGCAACTTATCAATCAAAACCATCCAAATGAAGTTCCTAATCTTTTGAGGACAAGGAAGACTCCAGATATAATTCCAGTCCTTATTTCTGACAAAATTAGAACTAGAATTAAAAAGACAGTGATAGTTACTTTTTACAGTAACGTCACCAGAAGGGGTAAAAGGCCAGACCCTACAATCATAAAAAAGACAGTTATTTTATTTGAATTGCACTTTCGAAATTCCGTTTGTTTTTACACGCGAGTGTCATATACTTGGAACTTCAGAGTTTATCGAATGGCAATGATGCTCTTTGAGCAAGCACGGTCGTGACCGCATTCTAGAGTATGTTCTACAATGCGGGGAAGAACAACTATTATGGTAGTTTTTTATCTACATTGTGGTAGGTAGCAAAGCCTTGGCTATAGAATGCTACTGATATGTAGCGTGTATATAAAGCAAAGTCTCAAATACGGTTAAGTATTTCGAAAATGATTTACTCATAGAAGAATTTGCACCGCATTCTCACCGTGTGAGAGGATGGGTGGGGCCCACTTCTGTCCCACCCTTATCCCAATGCACCGAACGCTGTCCTAGGTCCGTGCGATCTCCCTCGGTGCATTCACGGTGCAAATTCTTGTGGGTCTAGCAAGACCAAGTATTTGATATTTCTGATCCTAGGGTGTGTTATGGTTAGCCCCACCCTTAAACTTTGGGAGAATGCTAAATATACGGCCAGTATATAGCCAAAGCCAATAGCGGCCCATACTGGTTGGCATTTTCCATTGCTAAGGCTGGGCCAGAAACTCTAATTGTGGTCAAGCTTTAACTATTCATAATGCTTGCTCTTATGTGGTGCTTAAACATTTGTGTACTTTTTAATTGATTAAATTCAGTAATTATTTAATTGAGTTATTTTACAAGAAATGTCGCTTTTAGTTTTTTTGGCTTGATATATATATCTTTAAAGTCTTGAGGGGATTTTCGCACAATCTTATTCACACAATATCTCACAGGATTTGCATCAATTTTTTTGCTAGTATTTTGATGATACATTCCTCTTATAAACTCTATATTCTTGTTAAATTTGAGCACAGTTTGATATATCAAACCTCATTATATATCAGTTTTAATTTCAACCATTAATTTTCAGCGATTGATTTTTAAAGTGGTAGGCGGTGGTGTTATATGTCTCGGATTATGCTGATTTTTGTAGGAGTGTAAAATTTGTAAGAGGAACATATCATTAGGCTTCAAATATATTGTCGTCTGGGTTTATAGAAAAATTAACTTAATTCTTGTAAGATAATGTGTGAATAATAGTATGCAGTAGAGATTAGTGCGTGAAACCGCGATCCAAACATTCACTGACGCATGAAACTCGCTCATTAATGTCAATCAATGGAAAACATAGTATGTCATAAGAGCGAGGCGAGTGGGAAACTCCCTAATGCGAGAGGATGCCTCGCAGGCCGAACTTCTTTGGCAAAGCCAAGTCAACTCGGGTGTTCCCCATCTTTAAAATGTACTTATTATTTTTTAATAAAAAGGGATAGCTCGTTAAATCAAACATACTTTTTTCACACTTCTTCAAATGGAGTAAATATAAAAACAAAAAATTAGAGTAAATAGGTTAGATTGATGTATCAATCTTTTAACATCAATTGTCGTCTTTTATATTTTTGAGGAACAAGTAATCCTGTTCATTGGTCTTTTAGAATATTGTTTTGACATGATTTGCTTTTTGTGGATGTAAAATAGGGTCCAAGGAGACACTGCTATGAAATCGGGATCCCGAATGCTGTTGATGATGAGGAGAAATCAGTTCGGATAAAAATCAACAACTGTCGCTTAAAGGAATCCTCTGCTCACAGTTAGAACGCCATTTCATTTCTCGTATTATTAGCGCTAGTAGGATATTTTGATAATTTTGGACAAAAATTAGCAAAAATGACATTCTAGCTAGCTAGGTTATATATATATATATATTGATATGTTTGGGCATCCTTCTACTCTTGATATTGTGATAGCCATTTATCCTCGGCTAATATACCTTCTCTTTTGTTTTTTAATGAACACTGCAAAACAATTTTATTTATTTGAAAAAAGATAAGTAAGAGTACACCTACTCTATGAAAAGCTTCCCGTATCACAGTTTGCATAGTTGTGGCAAGACAGTTCTTAAGCTTTTTCAAGAATGTCACCATGTCTTCACCTAGTTCACCTAAGGTGGTGAACGCTAAAACACCAAAATAGTATCCGTGAGTCTCATATGTATTCAAGTATTTGTTGCGCTTGCGAAGAACAGCCTTGGCTATAGCTTGGCCTAGTGAGAAGTAGCGAATATAATTACGAGTGATAATTTAGTATTATTATTATTTGTATTTTACTAGTGATAAAAAAAATTTGGACTAAAAAGAAGATTATTAAAAGGATTCGTACAAAACTTTTGGTGGTAACCTATCAACAAGCTGGGCACCAACACCTTTCTGAATGGCAACACGTAGTCTATAAAAAAGAAACTTTCCTACACCGCTACTAGCATCATTACTAACTAAACAATTCTTCAATTTCTTAAAAAAACACAAAGTATCCTCACTAATCTCCCCCAGGGTAGAGAATGCTAACA
This sequence comes from Papaver atlanticum, assembly GCA_023531105.1. Classification (NCBI taxonomy): domain Eukaryota; kingdom Viridiplantae; phylum Streptophyta; class Magnoliopsida; order Ranunculales; family Papaveraceae; genus Papaver; species Papaver atlanticum. Next base: position 1,806,116 of record JAJJMB010001752.1, on the reverse strand, counting down.
CACCCAGACCATATCCGTGTGATACACATTTGTCGAAATACTTAGCATGCTTGCGTGATACAACATTAGAAATAGCTTGGCCCGGCATAAAAGCACGAACACCTTCACCAGTGAAGGGTGAGACACCTGTCACATCCATACAAACATCCTTCCCATTCTCCCAATTGCAACCGCAGGCCGCAAAGCTTTGTTATCGTCTTACAAAAACCCCAAATCCACCTCTTTCCGCACAGGTACACCCGCCTTGTAACAAATATCAGCAACTACATCTCGTACAAGGTCATGTCGGAACTTGATCCCAACATCTTTGGCGCAGTGAAGAGCGTGATCACCAAAAATATCCATAGGCCTGCTACAACTTGAGCAAAAGCCACCCTCAACAAACAAAGGAATACCGAGGCGATAACAAACTACGGCTTTAAACTGTCTTGGCCCAAGACACTGATTCAGCCCACTAATGGGTATAGCCAAAAGATAATCTTGAGCATGCTTAATACGGTTGGATTGCCACAGAATGGAATCTCTCGCAAACATGGAAGTTCTGAAGAGCCAACTGATAAGCAAATCCTTTATTCACCGGGAAGTGCCAGTATCCGCCATAGTATAAATGCCAAGGCCACCATCTTTAATGGGCAAGGTAGCTAAACGCCGTTGTAAAGGCCCAAAACCACCCCCATCTCCTGTGACCAAAAGTCTCAAATACTGAAATAAATGGTCGTCAAATAGTTCAGTGGCTTGCTGTAGAGCTGCAGGGTTGGTAGTTCGCATTGCAAAATATAATCTGGAAACACCGGTGCAATTGCGGAGCAAAAGCATCTCACTCTGAGGGTCTTTGAGTTTTTTGATGGCGGACATTAATTGAATAGTCTTGTGGACTCTGCTCAGCATCATGTCACTTATAAAACTCAGGTCCTGACTCACTGGTCCCACCAAAAGTTTGACGCCAAAAGTAGGTCTACCAATATCCCGAGGGAAAACGCCTTCTGCGATACTTCTGGGATCAAAAGAGGGCCAAAAGATCTCTGTCTTCTTTATATTGAAATGCATCCCCCTGGCCGGCCCTTCGGATTCTATTATGCTCAAAGCTTTAGCTACCTCAAGAGTGTCACCAATAATTGTGCCATCATCAAGGTACCAAGCATGCAAATCAAGATTACACCGAGAAGCAATGGATTTCACAAGGGGATGAAGAGTCAAAGCAAACAACAGTGGACCAAGAGGGTCCCCTTGTTAGACACTGAGCGCCGAAGATAAAATATATTGATTATAATAAAGTCTAGCAGGCCTAATATAACAAAATTCCACCCATCGTGAATTACCTGGACAATGAAGTCAGACTTCCTTTATGAGATGAGAACGGCACACCATGTTGAAAGCATTGGAGAAGTCAATGAGCAACATCGACATATTATCTAAGTGTCCTTTCATCTCCAGCAAGCTATTAACGACATGCAAAATACTCCCCCCACCACCACCACCAACTGGCACACCAACACCAAATTGGTAATCACCAAGTAGGAAGTCATGACCTTGCCAACAGAGTAAGCAGCTACCTTGGAGACCAATCTACGCCAAATAGTACCAACCGCAATAGGCCTAAGCCCACCACCCGGCTTTAATAATGGTGTTAGGGGTGCACTAACTATGAACTCACCTAAACCATCGGGGCATTTGCCTGCCAACCAAAGATTGACAACACCCGTAATTGAAGCCACTAAATCATTTGCCACCGCTGATGCTGCACCACTCATCGCATCGATTAAATGTTGCGCGCGCAATCCATCACGACCACAAGACGTTCCTTTAGGGAAACTCTTGATAGCCTTGAGAACAACAAAGGCGTCAACTGTAATGGGATCCCCACTAGTAGAATCAGACGGAATGCAAGGTGGAGAGGCAGTTGGGTGCTTCACCTGAATTTCGGCTAGGGTAGCCTCGTTGCGAGGAGCAACTCCATTGGAAGATAAAACATGAATCGCCGCAGAAAAATGTCCACAACTTATCTTTTCCCGGCAAGCATTCAGATTGGCAGATTCTTGCTTCTTCGTAACTGTTGCCTTACTCGGTAATGGGGTGGGTTGCTTTAACAGCTTGTTGATCAAAGTGAAACAGCCGCTGGTTTCTTCCAATCTAACAGGGCCTGATTAATGGCGATGACCTGAAGCTTTCTTCTTGTGCCGGACTTCTTCTCACCTGTGTTCTTAGGTCTGTACAACTGCAAGGTACAAATGGGGAGGAGTAGAAGCTTTATCCAAGCTGAAATATCAGCTGGATTAAGAAGTACTCTGTCGAGACAAAGCTTCAGAGACCTAGAGAAGCTAAGTATGCATTGGTGAGGGATAGATGAGACAGTGGTAAACTGTCTTAGGAAGGCCAAGTTCAGCAGCTCCGGGGATAAGGAACCAAGCTCAGCATTCCCGCCATTATCTTCACTCACAACTACAGAAGCATTAACCTCAATTGGCTTGTCCAGGCCGTGAATAAGGAAATCAGCAGCACCTCCATTAATAGGACCAACGATAATATCCCCATGAACCTCACCCTCCTGGCCTTTGCATGAAACTCTCCAAGCATGAAGGCGCATACACGCAGTGCATAGCCACATACGGAGATGGAGCAAAACTGTCTCCCAAGCCCTGTAAACAGACGAGTCTGTAGAAATAAGGTCTCTGCAAAACTTCTTCTTGTCCTCGGAGGATAGATGCCTGTCATGTAAGTGTTTAAAAAAGGACCCTTTGGCGTAACCAACAACAGTTCAAAAACTGGTAGTGGCTATTTTTCAAACAGTTGAAATGCATTTTCCTGGTGATGGAGAATATGCAGACTATTTGTAATCCATTTTGCATCTTCTCCTTCCCTTGCAAATTCAAAAACCATACAAATCCAAGTTACCCAACATTTCTAATTACTCAAAAACTCTACAGAAAACTTAATATCCGTCATTCATTCACCTAAAATCAAACGGCAACAAGCTCTTCAACTGGTTTTTCTCCGCGATAATCAAGAGTTCATACTTTAAGCATCTTCAAGAAACTACGTTCCTACTTCCCGAAGAAGAATTGATCCTTTAAATTCATTTGAAATATCAACTGCTTCAAATCCAAATTCTTTACAAACACCAGATTAGTTTTTAAATTAATTTAACTTTCTTATGATTAAATTATTCAATAAACTCAAAATAAAACAATTGAAATTCAATCTGGGTAGCTTCCTTTCTTTCTTCCGTTCACCTTCAACTTTTTCTGTTTGTTACTCATCACCAAGTTCAGGTTCAGTAGCTGCTCGTGTTCATCAGTTTCACCATGAGAGGTGGAGATGGAGGCGGAGGAGGAAGAGGCGATAGTTCAGAATAGGTTTTTATCGATGTAAAATTAGGTTTGGAAGGGAATATATCATCTTCACTCAGGACCGTCGGATTAAAATATCAAAAATGCATTTGTGTTCTCCACGAGGATTTATTATTTTTAATGGCACACACGCGCACTGCACGTGTTGACTTAACTAGTCTGCAATAGCACATCCGGGTTAAAGGGGGTTTCACCTATTATGAATTAAAAATGGGGTAATGCAAAATAACTATTTATTTTGGGGGGAAACGCAAAATCCCCCTTACAAAAATATCTCAATTTTCGTTTTTGGAGATCCTTATATATATATAACTCCTTCTAAACAAACCCTAAACTTGACAAAAAAATATATAAAAAATGTTATTTCCCAAGGTATTTACTAACGTTAGTAACTTTCATAATTTATTAAAATTCTTAAATAAACTTCTTGACTATCCTAAAATCACCTCAATAAATAAATCCGAAAATTAAAATTTATATACAGAAATATCACCAATAAAATACAAAGAATAATAATAAATAATATATTTATTTTCCACAAATTTCCCTCCGTCATTTTACCAGTGTTGAGAAGATCCGTCCTTGAATCTTGCCAGTACATGTTCTTCAATTGTAACTCATTGATGACAGTCTCCATATACATGAATTGATGCCATAAAAAATAATCTATGTACCATATAAGAGTATGAGGTATGTTGGAAACTCAAAACGGATCTTGATAAGTTGATACAACAGATTCTCCTTTGTTAGGATATAGGTATAAAGACCATTTGTGTATTAAAAACCAGTTTACTCTTGGGCAAAGACAACTCATCAATATCAGGAATTACCAAATCAATAAGTTTATCAAGATTAGATAGCTCCCTGTCGACCCATGGAAAATCATGTGAAGCCTCTTTGAATTTTATTTTCTTTGACAACAATCGGATGTTCTTCACCTTTTTGAGAAGTAAATTTCGATGAAAAAGATTTTTAATCCAGCTACCCAAAACACAATCTCATGCACAAGTATAGGTTCGCGTAGCCGGAGTAAGTTTAGATTATTGGAGAACAAAAACTTCATTTGAAATTGCTCGAGCAGTAGGAATTCTTGTTCATCTTGATGAAGCTGCGAGTAAGAAGATGATTGTATTTTATACAATCATCATTTTTACCCAACTCTTCGACTAGTTGCAGATGCAGAGAAATTAGACGAAGGAGAAGACGGGTGAAGAAGAACATAGATCTGACTGAAGCGTAATTTTAGGTTTTTAATATTTAATACTCAATGGCATACACGCGCACTGCACGTGTTGACTTAACTAGTCTGTTACAACACATCCAGGTTAAAGGGGGTTTCACCTATTATGAATTAAAAAGGGGGTAATGCAAAATAGCTATTTATTTTGAGGGGGAAACACAAAATCCCCCCCTTTTTTTTAACAAATTTAAATTATTTAGTTATTGTTAAACTTAGTTTAATTCTATTGTGATTCTTGTTTATAGTCAGGTTCATTCCTGAGGTCTAAATAGTCATCTTATCCATATTTGAACAATTTATCTTCTTTTTACCCAATTTACAAGTTACTTGTTTGATTATCGTTACGTTGCTGCAATCTTATCATCTTAATAACACTTCCAATCTGTATCAGAGATCAGCATACCAGATTAATAATTTGAATGAGCTGAGAAACTAGGACATGAAGTACATGCTTCACCCCCCAAAATATAAGACTTAAGTTATATACTTTGTAACAACATTTGTTGCACTGTTTATAGTTCTGTTTACATATAATACATACACATGGCCATTAAGTAATGCACTTGGATACTAAAGGAATTAATCTCCTCATACCTTAACTAGGGTAGAGATTACACACATACCACCACCTCTCCCCACCCCAACCCCACTCCCCACACACATACACAATGAAGCCATATGTGGGTTCTTTTCAAAGTGTACCTTTATAAATATCTTTTGAAATATGAAGTTATACTTTACAGAGATGGCTATCTAATATTTATACATGCTTTATTATCATTAGACATTTGCAATTTTTATGCCTGAAAATCACAATTGTGATTATAACAGGTTGAGGAGTGAAGAGATAAATTCTGTGATTCTTAAAACTGTTCAGAATAATATGAAGAATCTTTGTTTATGTTATAATCAATTTAATCGAGATCAAACATATGGATATTGAACTAACCGAATGAAGGAGAATATTTGAAAGTTCATGTTTTGTGTAGTCTAATCAAAATTTGGATGTATCGTTATATAATGTCTAAAAGAAAAAGTCTGTGAATGAAAGAGTGGAAAGACAAATTTGCCTGATTTAATTGGTGGCTGACCAGATTTATTGGGGTTTTAGAATTATAGTCTCATCTGGTAGGCTGAATGTTGTAAAGAGTCTATGTTACCTCTTGATGGTGAGTTTTTGACAAGGGTATTTGTAGTAAATTGGCATTGACATAACTATAGAAATATAATGAAAATCCCTGACCCGACATCAGGATTATTGAATCTGTATCAATACAATTTATATTCCGCAAGAGAATCGATAAAGTGTATTCAATTAACGGACCCAGTAGTCCTATAACTGAGTCTGTTATATACTTAGGCCATCTTGCATACCCAAAACTTGCGAGTTTGCTTTGCGTAACTTGCTAAAGCAAAACTATTGAGTTGTACAGCCCATCTACGCAACTGTGTCTAACTATCTTCTGGACATAACATAGCTAACCTTTTAGCTGTTCATACGCCATGCCTTCAAAGCCAATATGTCTCAAACTATTCCTTTGAACTGCATTGCTGCATTGTCTGGAAAGTGTGTGTCTTTCTCTCGGCCATGAGTTCTACCCAACTCATGCTCGCTGATGGAATGATTTCTTTCTTGATGTATTACTTGCACTGTCGCTGCCCATCCGCCATCGTGCCATATTGCAATCCCCAAATAGCAATATCATTTTTACATCAACTAGGACCCTTGTCCTATGCTTTGCTTATTAGCTTTCAACTTGTCCCACTATTGCATACGTTAGGCTAAGTATGTTATTGCAGCACTTCCCCATGAACTAGCTTTACATGGTAAATAAAGAGGCAAGACTTTATAAACGAAAACACCTTCATTCATTATTTCTCTTACATTGCAAGACCATGTACCATTACATGATTGATCCACTGATCACTTTGAAAGCTAAAACTTCATTAACAAAGCAAATTGCTTACACCAAAGTAAAGTCTATACAAACTTAAAGACTCAAATAAAAGTCTGTATAACCAAAATCTACACACAGAGATTGCAACAACCAACAACTAAAGCTACGCAAAACAAGCGTAGAAAACACTCATGTTTTATGTTCAAAGTGTTGCCAATGGAGACAACAACACTCCTTCTTGTTCTAGCTTAGTTTCTGCCTTTGTCGAAGTGAACGACAACTTCGCTGCGAGGTCTCTTCCTCGTCCCTTCACTTAGGCCTTCACGAGTCTCGCTGGGATGACTCCCATAGTCATCCCCAACTGATGCATTAAGTTACGCCTTGAGTGGACAGCTTCTAGCGAAGTGTAATACTTTGCAAATGAAACATCCCCTATACTTCCGGGCTGAAGGGATTAGTTCATCTTACTTTGGCACATGATTGCTCTTACTGCCTAAAGTTTTTCTCTTTCCTTTGGCCTTACCTCCAAATCTTTGCATATCTTCAGTTGTTGTGCAACTGGTAAGCTCTCTTACTGCTTGAATAACCATCTGGATACTCTGAATCTTATGCTTCTTGATTTCAGCAATGACCAAAGAACTAGCACCACTTAGAAATTGGAACATCTGATCTTCTTCACTCATGCCACGCACTTCTTGCACCAATGCAAGGAAGTTTTCAGCATAGGCATGTGGTGTAGTAATTTTTAGCCTACGCAAACATTCTCTTGTGTACCAAGCACCATTGCTCGTCCAGAACTGACATCTCAGTCCTTCTTTCATATCATTCCAAGATATAGGATTGGTATAACCAGCAGCTTCATCTTCTTGCAACATAGTTCTCCACCAAACCTTTGCATCACCACTTAGGTAATTTCCTACGAAAGTTACCATTTGTCCTTCCCTAGTTCCATTCGCCTTAAATTATGCCTCAACGTCATACAAGAAATTCTCAATTTCTCTAGCATTTCTGGAACCAACATAAATTCTTGGCTCAGAGACTCGATTAGAGATTTCTCCATTCACATTTGCCCTTGCAAACATGCCATCACTGATTAACTTGCGAATGCTTGTCATCTCCTCAGACATTTGCTTAGCATTGCCTATAAGTATGGTCATCACATCACTAAATTGCCCCTTCAATTCAGTCACTTCAGTATTGGTTTTGCAATTCAATAAGGCTGCACCAGACACCTTGTCCTCAACTGCACTTACTCTTTCGTAAAATTCTTTAAACCAATCTGATGTTCTTCCTTCAAGTAAATCTAGCCTGTTATTTTCTTCAGAAACCATAGGAATGTCTAGGCCATCACAACTCATGTCTATGGTCAGATTTCCAAGATCACCATACTTCTCTAATTGATCAAATGTACCTGGTAGTTTTTCGTCGATCATAATGCCATATTATATCCCATTTCTAATGCGAATTCTCTGAAAATAATGCACCACTTACTTGCTCACAGTAAAATAGCTTAAGAGAGAAAGAAGTACCAACATATTATCCAACAAATACACTTGAACTGTGTACCAAACACAACTCTGATACCCAAACTTTCACACCTTCAAATGCCTCTTGTAAATTTCTGCGAAAGTGTAACCCGGCAGCATAGTGGTTTCGTGAATCAAGCTTCACCCACCTGCACTTCAGCCTTATAAGTTTTCACCAATGCAAACAACCAACTCTTTGGTTCTACAGCGGAAGTCTTTAGCCTTCTTTTACTTCTCTTAACTTTTCAAATGCTTACCATAAAGCACTCAAACATTGCCATATGTTGACAACAACAATCAGTCAACCAAGAATAATTAGAACATGACACAATTAACTCATTTTATTGCATCAAAGGGAATAAATACAAAACTTGCCCTTACTCAGACTTGTTCCTCTTGAACCAAGCCTTAGCCTTACAAAAACTCTCTCAATTTGAGTCTCACACTCTCCTATGTAAGCCTGCCGAATTTCCCATGCCTTAGGACTATTTATACAGCAGCTTTACTTGAAAAAAAAACCATGCACAACTGTTGCACACACATGGGACAACCATCTGTCCCATAAAGCAGTTCCATAACCGCCTATAATTGTCCCAACTTAACCAGTTTCTATTTAAACTGGCGTCATCATCCAACACATGTTCTCAGGCAGTTATGAACACTCTTGCACGCTTATAAACTTGCTTTATAACCGTTCTACCTTATCTCGCGTCTTTGGCATGCTTGTGAAGCCAATAACAACCTCCTAACCGTCACTTGAGCCGTATTGCACAACTGTTGCGCTTTGCTTAACTCGGACTTGATCCAATGCTCAGTCATCTTGTCCATGCATACTTCTTGCTCTAAGCCAATGCACGTTCAATTATCAAGGCCAACTCCTTAAGCTCATTCTGGTTATTCATGCGTCATATGCTTTACTTAGCCAATTTGCTTGATAATAACAATGCCACTCTTGCACTGCTAGCTTATTCGCATTACTCAAGCTTTGTCCAGCCTTGAACTAATGCATAAACCAACTCTTGGCCTATTTTTCCTTCTTGCATCATCCTTGAGTTTGGGCCAACTCAATTCCATGGATATGCCTTAATGCCAACATCGCATGTTGCATCTTGTCACTTTGGCCTTGCCTTGCCTTTCCCTCAATGAAGCTTCATTGTGTCGGCCAATAAGCTTCATTACTTATACAAATGTATTTATAGTATAGCGCTACCTTTGCGCATCACTGGCTCTGTAGGGTTTTGCTATTTCAGCACTTGACAATCTATGAAGTATCGTGCAATCATTGTCGGATACTGACTTGGCTGGCAATACTATAACACGCAATCATTGTGCATCACTTTCCTTGGCAGCTGTGGCAGAGGCAAGTGATGCACTACCGCACTATGGCATAAGCCGCACACCATCTCCGGCCTTGGCAGCTGTGGCCAAGGCCATGACGTGATCCCGCGCGTCATCTCCGGCCTTGGCAGCTGTGGACAAGTCCATGGCGTGATCCTTGCGCGTCATCTCCGGCCTTGGAAGCTGTGGCCAAGGCCATGGCGTGATCCCACGCGTCATCTCCGTCCTTGGAAGTTGTGTCCAAGGCCATGGCGTGGTCCCGCACGTCATCTTTGGCCTTGGCATCTTTGGCCAAGGCCATGGCGTAATCCTGCGCGTCATTTTCGGCATTGGAAGCTGTGGCCAAGGCCATTGCAAGGTCCTACGTGCCATTCACGGCCTTGGTAGCTTTGGCCAAGGCCGTTGCAAGGTCCCGCACGCCATTCTCATCCTTGACAGCTACAGCCAAGGCCATGACAAAACCCTGCGCGCTATTCTCGATCTTGGCACCATGGCCAAGGCCATGTTATAGTCCGCACACTATTCTTGGCCTTTGGAAGTCTCGGTCAAGGCCATAGCCTATGCCATAACATGCCACGCATCTCCTCGAGTGTATTGTGCGCCACTATAGCTCCCATGGACTATAGGTTAACTTATTTAGCATATGGATAGGCAATGGCCTGGAAATCTCTCTCTTATTGGCCGTGGCTATGGGAAATATGCCAAGCTTCTATAAAACCACAGCTTACCGAGCCAGACGCCAATGCGCGTGTCATTTAAGACCACGCTGCGCAAAACCCTAATATAGAATTAAACTGCCATGCCATCTCACGTCAATAGCCTCAATTAGATCCAATACTAGTTGTGTCGCTGAGGTCAAAGTTATTTGAGTCATCTTTTGGATCTTAGCTCATTAGGCCAAACATAGCGCCACTGCGGGCCATGATAGCGTCATTTTAGGCCACCATGCCACTTACTATTTTATTGCTATAAAATATTCCATTCAAAGACCACGCATTAATTTAGCACCCCATCATCTCGCATGTTGATTATGGACTGGAATATTTCTCTCCATTCTGACCGTAGCATAAAACACGCACGCACTATGCCATTTTTACGCCATTAGCATGCCACGATGAATTATAGCGCATTAACTAGCCGCTAACACGCCAAGTTATCCTGGTACGCCTCAATATGGCGCAGGCACGCCCTAAACCTCACAGATGGCTTTGGCTAGGTTTTTTCACAACAACTCTAATTCAACACGCTTATAAGGTATACAACATATAAACGGCTAGGATTTAGCCTAAATAAGATGAGATTTATGATTCATCCAAAATACCTAAGAAACATCAAAATACGTCACATGGAGGGATTCTTCATGGGGTATTGGTATGGTGGTCTACAACAACATGCGGTGAGGCAACACCCCATGTGAAAACTTAGAGTAGTGGCACGGTTATAGCAGTTAGGAGAGATAATGGGCGAGTTATAAAAGGGATTTCCAGAAACTTCCCTAAATTATCTCGTATTATCCCATCATCTCCATCTCTCCATAACCCACGACCTCCACAACTTATGAGAATGGCATTGCGTATTCAAAACTACTATAAATAAGTTACTTAGCCTATCCAAAAAACAGAATAAGCTTTCATACCCAAAAGCTCTGTTATTCTTCATAGTTTTCAATACCCAACACACACAATTCAATACCATTGCCATTTTCTCAAAACTTTTCTGCTTCCCTCCCATAAGATCAACCCATCTTTCTCTCCTCGTGACCGAAGAAGGACGGAATGGATACTATCGTGGTTTAGGCTTGCTGAAAACACTGGAGGTACCAAAATACACCACCAGCTTTTTCATAGGAAATCTGTATGGACAAACTCAACACAACTCCGAGAGTTAAAACTCAATTAAGGAAAGTGTCAAGAGTTATATCTCTATCTCTCCTGCGATTAGAACGTTTACAGAATTGAATCCGTGAACCTAATCACAAAGAGAGTTCTTGGACGGTGCCAAAGACCAATGTCCAAGGATCAATCAAGTCGTATCCAACAAAATTATGTCAGACGTATCTACTCTGACTGATCAACACACAACCTGTGATATTTCAATTATAAAGATAAACAATATAATGCGGAAAAATAAATAACACGGACACCAGAAATTTTGTTAACAAGGAAACCACAATTGCAGGAAAACCCCGGGACCTAGTCCAGATTGAACACCAAACTGTATTAAGCTGCTACGGACATTAGCCTACTACCAATTAACATCAGTCTGGAATGTAGTTGAGCCTGAACTCAGTCTCCCACTGATTCAGGTACAATCGCGCTCCTTACGCCTCTCTAATCCCAGCAGGACTCTGCGAAATTGATTCCCTTAGATGACGTCACACCAACTAAGAGTTGCTTCAACTCAATTGAATACTTTAAACCAAATCTGCCACCCACAGATTAAGCATATATAATTGATTTCCTGATTTATGATCGAAACAGATGATCAGATCAAACGTAGGATCAAGGTAATGGAAATCGATAACAATTTGACAGAAGTCTAGCTATCCTCAAAATCCGGACTTATGCAACCCGAAGTGCAGCCTAGATTATTATTCACCTCAGAAGTATAAAACTTGTGGAATCACAAAGTTGAGACGAAGAGAAATTTGTGATTTCTATCTATCTTGTTCAATTGATAAATTAACAATCGAACAAGATCAGGATACACAAGTTATCAAGATAAAAGATAACTGGACCTGGCTTCACGAATCCCAATGAAGTGTTTGATAGTCGCTAAACCCTAAAAGGGTTTCTGGAGAGGATGACTCTAGATACAACTAGGACACACCAAAAAGTAGTGTCAGGATTCAAAGATCCCAGTTGCCAAGAGTTCCTCTTATATAGACTTCATAGCATAGGTTGCTTTAGGTTTAAGCTAAGATAGCTTTAGAACCAAGCAAACAATATCCACCGTTAGATGAAAACTTTGAATCTTATTTACATAAACAAGATATACACTCTGGTTAGGTAAACCTTAACCGAACCGTGTACAAAGATTACGTCCAACATGGTTAGCCGAAACTAGCCGATTAGAACTTAAAAGCTTAACACTCATTTTCATGAACACAAAGACATTGATCTTGAGTCACAATTATGTGATCAAATGAGTCTAATGTTTTAATAGAGAATTGATCAAATACAAATTATCTCATAGAAATAATTTAATTGCAATTGAATCATAATCGACATAGTTGGTAAATGCACAAAGTACAAATACATGAGTCATTCGTGAATCGGATGAGTCATGTTACGTGGACCGGTTTTCAAACTTATGAGCAAAGACGAGTTCCGAAGTTGACAGAACTTTTTCAGTTCACGTACCGATTTGCAAACTTAGGTGAAAAACTGAGTTCCAGAGTTTACAGAACTTTTTCAGTTTGGAAACTGGTGTGGAAACCTTAAGACTTTACCGGTTCCGGAGTTCACAGAACCTTTTCACTTTGCTTACCGATTTTGATACTAAACTGGTTCAGGAACATATAACTGTAGTGGTTCACATACCTGTTTGAATACTTAAACCCGGTTCCCTTACCACAGTTCCAAAATGGTTTGTATACAAATATACATACCCATCCGGATCACGAAACAAACATACTTTCCCATGATGTGCATACGAATATGCGTATCACACAAATCTGTAAGTCGATATATAGCTACTCCGTTATGTGTACAAGTACATGTAATACGGCTTCAAACTTATAAGAGTTTTCTCAGTTTGTAAGACTGATAACACTGTCTTGTATTCCGAATATAGTAGTTCTATATTTCTCTAAATCAATTCGAAACATTCCCGAATAACATCAATGACACATATCATTGTTCCAGACTATTTTCGAATGATAAACTTAAATCATGATTTGGATCCGGACAATAAATTGTTCTCCATCGAAAATTATCAAGTATGAGCAAATGTTCATTAAGCTTAGTCATTATATTTCGAGAAATTCGTAAACTAAATATTTAGTTCTCGACTCGAAATTCTTGTCTATGCAAGCTAGTCTAATTAGTTACGCGACAAACGTCTCAAGGATAGAAAAGTGAATATAACTTGAGAAATAGGTGGTTCAGTCTTCACTTACCTTTTGTTGATGAAGTTCTCCAAAAGCTTCGGTTGATCTCCGCTTTCAAACGGTAGAACGCAAATGATGACTGGTTCGTTTCTCAACTACCTTGATCCTAGACCGAGGCTTAACTAATCGTAGACTAGAAATCAAGATATAATTTTGACAACTAAATTTTACAACAAGCTTGAGATAGAAACACTTGTGAGTTTGACCGAGTAATGCTCTAACACTTGTCCTGTTCAATTTTGATTTTCGAACCTAAAAAGAAAGTACCACATAGGTGTATTTATTTTACCTAGAAGTAATTTTTAGGTACTGACATTACCTAATTCTTAAGGTTGTGACGTGTGTCATTCTATTTATGTTATTATTTTACTTATTTTTTAATTTTATACATATTTTTGTGTTTTAATAATTTTATTTTATATATATATACTAGGACTTAACTCGTGCCGTAACGGCACGGGACTTCATATATCTTTAAGAAGAAGAAATTTAAAAAAATTAGTCGGTGAAAGAACATTGTTTGATATGATAGTGGCTAGAAAAGTAAGCAAAACTTATGGTTCGGGGAAATCACCCCCTCTTTTTTTTGAAAGGTGAAATCCCCCTATTTTATAATTATCATGATATGTTGCAGCTATTTATCGTTTATTTTCATATCACCCGTTTCTGGTTCTAAAAATGCAGGGAAATTCGATATAAAAGAATAAATAATGTATGTATTGTTTTTTTTTTTGAAGCATGTATGTATCTGTTGTTTGAATCCACCGTTTTTTTGTGTCAATTAATTGAAGAGAAATTTTCTAGAAAAGAAGATTTTATTTTTATTATTCTTTTAGACGAAGTGATTTATATATTTTAGTATCACACAAGTTTTATCAAAATACTCCTTCCCATAAAGAGCTGAGTTTTTTCCTTTTCATTTTTGCCCCACAAAAAGTGATATTTTTCTGTAATGTGACAATTGCTATTCTGTAATATAGGGAATTCATGGTGCCCTGTATCCTTATTTATAACTTTGTATCTTGTGGATGTATTTATTTTTATTAAATAATGAGTATTGTCAAATGTGTTTACTATTTCCATCTTATTGTAGTATTTTTGGATGTAATTTCCATAATATAAAGCAAATGCATTTTCCTTACGGTAAGGCTAAATATTTTTAATGGACGAAGGGAAATGATCTTCAAGAAAAGTGAAAAAAACATAATTTCCTCCCATGTTGAAAATAAATTGCGGAACAGAGTATTCCGCAAATGCATTTGCCTTACGGTAGGATTAAATATTTTTAATGGACGAAGGGAAATGACCTTCAAGAAAAATGAAAAAACAATCACATCATTACAGTCTCCTCCCAGGTTGAAAATAAATTGCGAAACATAGTATTTCCGCAAATGCATTTGCCTTACGGTAAGGTTAAATATTTTTAAAGGACGAAGGCAAATGATCGTCAAGAAAAGTGAAAAAGCAATCACATCATTACAGTCTCCTCCCAAGTTGAAAATAAATTGTGAAACTAAGTATTCCCTAAATGAGTCTTCATTGGAGCCTAGGGAATAAGAGACTGTTTTATTTCCCATTCAGAACCTTTCATAGCAATTGTTCTACATCTTTCTTGTAACTTAATGTAGCTCCAATTTCAAAATGAGTTTGAACATCCCTTGGCAGCACCCGGCTTAATCCCAAAAATAAAATGAAGAAATTACAAACAGCTGAAGCAAGCCCACAATGCATCATCATGCCCATTGTATCTTCCACTTCCATCGAAAACATCAATCATAGATCATGCAGTACTTGGACTCCCCTGTATGCTGAAAGCGTCACTCTTGACCGCAAAGAATTATGATAAATTGACATTCCATAAGGGAAGCTTTAGAAGGTAACCACTTAATCCAAACCAATTTCTTAAGCAACATCACTGGCATGTCTTCAACTTAATCCAGCACCATCTTTTATACAGCACGCCTGGACTAAAGTTTTGTTCTAGCTGGTCCACCTCATTAGGATTTAAATTAATGTTCCTTAGTTTGGTTCAATTTCAACTGCAACAGATAAACGATCTTTATTGGATTCGTATGTCACGAAAAATATAATAACCATTAATTATCCATTCGCATATCACAAACTACTGCCTCCTCTTGTTTGCTATATCTGAATAATCCAGGTAAGAGACAAGTTCTACTTGAAGGAACATAATTTCACCTACTATAAAGCTTAACATTTTGTTGATAGTTGCAATTATACCCAAAAAAAAAATTAAAAATGGAATGTGGAAATATACCTTAACGCCAAAATGAATTGACCATGCCATGTACAATCCTAGAGGAGCTATGTTTACGTATGGCTGTATGGATTACCGTCGAGATCCAAAAACCAATCCTAATATTCAGGAGACACGTATCTACTGTCAGCAAGATTCAAATGTGGAAAAGAATGTATCTAGGAAGCTAGAAGACAAACAAAAAAATCTAAATTGAAATGTCTTAGTCCTAGTATTACTAAAGAGAATCGGGTAAATGCAGGTTAGGAAAATAGTGAAAGGCGGTAGAGTGGCTAATTTGTTTACATCATAACTATCAAGCAACAGAAGAATGACAAAGTAATGGACGTCATCAATTACAGTTTCATGGAAATTTGGCAGCTTTCCCATTTCCTTCTCCTAGCTCACATGCCACTCGATATAACTGAGTGAATTTATTAGATTGGATACTGTGCCCATAGGAAATATTTGTCTAGAAATTCCAAACTTCCGAATACAAGGAACTGGTGAATTGCATACATGGGCAATCCACAACCCAATAGGAACCCTCGTTATGTGTATACAAATTTTTCTAAGAAACTGAAAGTCCGCTTGTGTAAAGAGGATATAAAGATTGTTTATGTTCTACCAAGTTCCCATCACACACCCAGAGGTCTGATATTATTTTAAAAAAGAAAATAATTTATGTTAATATTAATTACTATAAACATTGGGGTTTAAGGGATAAAGAGAATTACACTGAGACCTTTTTTCCCCTTCTGAAGTCATATCCATTGCCGAGCTGGTAATCTCCATCTATGCTGTCATTTTATTCAACTCATCTTGATATCTTCATGGTCTGCTCTGAGATCCTTCTCAGAAGACGCCTAAAAGAGTAAAAAGCATCGGTGTCAAGTTAAAGGTATAATCAAAAAAAGTAGTAAGAAACTAAGAACTTAATGATATTCGAATGGTTGAATCTTATTAAAATTCAAAAACATGATCTTTTGGTATATAATCATTGAAAATATGTAAGACGAATATGTCGTATTACAACCATCATAATATGAATCACATAGCCGAGTACAAAAGCAGTTGTTATTCACTATAACAAAAATAACACAGTGTAGCATTGGTTTACACCTTTATGTGAGTAATTCCTGTGCACTGCTTATTCATATTGAAAAAATATTAAAGAAAAATAAGGGAAAAATCATACCTCTACCAGTTAATTGGTAGTGTCGATGGTCTAATGATCTTCATCAACGATTATTTCCTGCAAGAAATATATGCAATGAGTAACAAATTAAAATACATACTAAGAAGTTTACGACAAAAAAGAGACTCTTTCAATGAAATAAAATAAATATCTTGAGTTAATAAGAGCATCCTTGCCAGCTAATTTCTAGGAAGCAATGAAGTCATAGGATGCCATACTTAAACGGAGAGACCTTGTAATCCTATATTCCAGTTCTTATCTTCAAACACACCACTCTCTCTCTCTCTTTGAGTGGTTCGCCAAAATCTTACCCTTCCGGAAACTCTTCCCTGCTAACTGATAATGAATATCTTGATTACAATTGAGAACACAATGAAGCTAAAATGAATATATGTGCTTCAAATACTGTGAAGGTGTTTCACAAACAACGAAAGATCACTTGTTCCCTAGATCTGTCTTTTCCTTATATGTTGTATGCAGTGGAGAAGTTCAAAAGAGGGGAGATGGATGCAAATTCCTGGGAAATGTTGTGGTTGAGCGTGACTTGCCTTTGAAAATCAGGTGACCTTTATATAGGCTGCAAATTTTCATTCTTTCAATGTCAGGAAAATTAATGGGTAGAAAATGAAACTGTTGTTATATTAATCACCCAAAACATGAATAGGTATTGAAAGCAAAAAACTTATAACACAAAGGAAGATGGAAGGCCAAAGGAACCGAGCAATTCCTCTGGTTAAAATTAGGAAGATTGTAACGGCATATTTGAAAAGGAAATTAAATTAAAATAACCTGAAACGTCCCATGAAAAAAAAAAATGATTTGTGAGCTAAGGAATCAGGTATAAATTGTTATGGCCCCTAGCAATTAGGTCAAAATTAGGATCACCAGGGAATAACTAAAAAACAATTCTTAGCTCTAAAACGGGGTTTTTTTTATAAAAAAAAATTGTACATAAAAAATTATTTGAAAATTCACAGACATAAGGAATCAAAATTATCATCTTGAGGGAATCAGAGAAGCAAGTAAAAATAATAATTATAAAAAATTTGATACAAATAACAAACTAAAATATGAACGAAAATTTGATTCTTTGGTGACTCACAAAATCATACCTGTAATCTGATTGTTGTTCCCAAAAATAAAATTGGTGATTCATCTTCTCTGGGAACGAAATCAAATATCAAAATCATGGAGAACATCTTTTGTTCCCAAAAATTAGTGATTCATCTTCCCTGGGAACAAAATCAAATATAAAATCATGGAGAACATCCCCAAGATTAACCTGATGAACAAAATAACCCCCCAAAAGAAACCTGAGTGTTCCATGTCTAACAATGAAAGGCAAGAAAACTAAGTGATCGATCATCTGGTTTTTTCGCAGCGGCGATACATTTTGGATATGAGATAGTGAGAGAGAACGATGGGGTGTACGGTGGGGTGCATTCTAGAATTCTCATTCATAAACTTAGAATCTTCGCCACACGTTCGAGTAGTAAGGTGTGGTCGGGAGAACTACAGCCATGGATTTATCTTTTTGAGGACAAATCTGGACCAACACTTACACAGGCAAACTTAGCCAAACTGTGTTTTATACTCATGATTTCTTAATTGATATAAAAAAATGCCACAATCGTCACGATGGATAAATTATGACCACGACTATTTTATATCAAGAAATAGAGAGAGAAAAAAAGGAGTTATCTTATGTTTTCATGGTCCTAAATTTCAACCATGATGACTCTTCCCAATCTTGAAACAGAAATGTATGTATGCAGCTTTTCCATTACAGTCGTCATCATTATAAATTTTATCCATGCCAACCTTTTAAGTTTTAAAACAAAGTTGTGAAATTGACCATGAAAAGTCGTCGTGGTACAAAGTTATAAACCATGATGACCATTTTAAGTCATCATGGTACAAATTCATCAGTCACGATGACTCATGTAAATTTTGATACAAAAATAACAACATGAAATTGACCATCTTAGTCGTCATGGTTTAAATTACCGGCATGACGACTTAAATTTGTCCTTGTACAAATTTGTAGAGCAGGACGACTTTTCGTGAAAATATTGAGTATTGTTGACTTAATAAAAATTCGTCGGGGACGTTATTTGCAGCTTTTAATGAAATTTGGGCAGAGAAACGAGTAAAAATAAACCAAATAAATCAAAATAATTAAGTAAGATTACCTTAATTAAAAAAGGGTATTTCCACCCTTATAAAGAATATTAGGTCAAGGATTTATTAGTTATACTTCAAAATGACCCTATTTTGTCTTATTTCATCAACCCCAGTTAAGACAGACAAATTTCGTTTGGAAATATTATTTTAGGGCATAAGTACAATAAAAATAAGAAAACTCTTCTCATTTTAAGCTACTAGAACACCGTGCACGTGCTCAGTAACATTTTTCCTTTGTCGGATGTTCAATTTTAAATCCATTGCAATCTGAAGTGGCAGATTTTGTAAATATTAAATACAAAAGGGTATAATGT
This sequence comes from Papaver atlanticum, assembly GCA_023531105.1. Lineage (NCBI taxonomy): Eukaryota > Viridiplantae > Streptophyta > Magnoliopsida > Ranunculales > Papaveraceae > Papaver > Papaver atlanticum. The sequence goes on along the minus strand of JAJJMB010001752.1, from coordinate 1,786,703 downwards.
TGTTATACAGTGGTGTAAATAGCCCCACAAAGCACATATGCTGCATAGATAGTCGTATAAAAGGGAAATATTATTGCTAAATTTGGGACAAAACTGGAAGAAAACTTACGGCTTCAACTAAACCTAGTTCTCTTTATATATAAAATAGATAAGAGCAGTGCAAATCCTAAAATACACACTTTTTATGAGATGAAGGAAGTATAATATAGTAATTTTGGTCTTTAGGGATTAATCCATATATCATTGTTCACAAGTGAAAGTGTAAGATTTTTTAATTTTTTTTAATTTATTAATAGGAAAGGAATTAACATTGATAATACATAGTTTTCTCCGATAATAGACTCTAGCCAATGAGTTTTTCTTCACAAGTGAAAGTATAAGATTAGGAAATGAAATGAAATCCTATGATTATCTTCCATGGGGGAATTTGAATTAGTAATCTATAAGATACCCTCTTTTTTATAAATTTTTTTTATCTATATAACACCCCCAATGACCAGTTAAGTGTTAGGTGGAATTTAAATGATTCAATGATCCTGAAAATTGTTTAATCATCCCGAACTGGACTCTATGAACCTGAAAACACTGTAACGATCCTGAATCGAGCTCAAAGTGCGTGAAATGTGTTGTAGAAGGTCGATTCTCCACCAACAAGAAAATTAAGACACTTGGGAATGATGAACTTTTTTTGTGAATGATGTAACAAACCTGAAACAATAAAACAATCCTAAACCGACCTCGATGAACCTAAATAGTGGTGTAGAAGGTGAACGTGACAACTAATAAAAGGTAAATAAATAAACTGTTGACTGACTTTACCAATAAATGGAAAGAAAATTTAACGGTGGGGATACTTTATAGATTTTCAGAAAAATAACTTAACCAAGATGAAAGGAAAATTTAGCAGTCGGGATACTTTATAGATTTTCAAAATAAAAATAAAAATAGTATATAGTTCCTACTGGAATCAGGGTATTTTAAACAAATTCCCTGAATTATAATGTCGCTATGGGGAATGAAACCTTACCATAAGATGCTTGCTCTTATGAACTAATTAGATTCAAGAGAAAGTGTAAACTAGGGTTGTCAATGGGTCTGGGGCATCCCGGATATTACTAGACCTGGACTCTACTTATAAAAGTCGGGTTCGGTTCCTAACGGTTCCGGGTCCGGTTCTTAAATTTGTGGACCCAGAACCGAACCCGTTAAAAATTCCGGATACTTGTTGGGTATTAAGAAAACTATAAAAAAAAATCTCAAAAACTTTATATTTTTATCTTTTTGGCGTGAATCTAAATTAGTTTTATAAAAATTTATTATTATTTCTTTATTAATGTACTAAATAAAGATCAAATGTAAGAAAAATGAAAAAAAAAATCAAAGCCGAAACTAGAAGAATGCTTATAACTTTGCTAAGAAGATGAATAAAAAAAATGAATAACCAGATACCCAATACTCGCGGGTACCCGACGAGTATTACCCATTTGGACCCGTTAAGATTTGGGACCAATCGGGTAATTACCCGTCGGGTCTTAAGTTGTTAATGGATCCAACTTTGGGACCCGCAACCGGACCCGAATATACCAGGTCTGGTTCTGGTTCCGGGTAATTGGTACCCATTGACATCCTTAAATTTACATCTTGAAATTCATGATGTTGAAGTGTTTTAGCAACAAAAATAATACCTCTAGTTTTTCTCCCCTCTCTCACTTCCATTAGCTGAGAAAAAGAAAACCTTGCCGACAATATTCACCTGCTCAGATTTGGTCCGTTTTGCGTCGCATCTGAGCGGGATTTTCATCTCCTTCCTAGCTTCTAAGTAGATATTTGTTTTAGCTAGGTTTTTTATGTTTATCTCTTACCATTTGGTAAGTTTTGTACACCCTTATAGTGTTTTTCTCCTCTACTAGAGTGGTTTATCTCGGCTTTAATGGTTGTTCTCGGTTAATATGAGTTTTAAGATTACTTGAAATGCTTTCCAACGACTGGATTTTCATCATTTTTGTCTCCGGCGATGGAATCATAACTAGATCTTCATCTTTGGATTATCCGACGACGAAATCTTCATCAATGAATTTCTTGACGACGGTATCTTCGTCACAAATTTTAAGAGATTTGAGCAAATCACTCCACTTTTAAGAGCATTTCTTTATGAAGAATAAAAACAAACAAAATGGTTGGTATTTTCGATAAATATCATTATTCCACCGATTTGATCTTTTCTTATTCATGTTTGTACTCATCATGTTCCATTAATCCTTCTCTTTCTCTTGTCGAATTTTTCGGTGTTGTACTTGTATGGCAAGTTCTTGTTACTTTGTTTCTCTAACTTTCCATTTTTAAACCCATTATAACTTTGAATTTCCATCAATCAAAAGGTACTAAATTAGAAAGAAATACTACAAGGGGATTTTACCCATCGAGTCACCTATTAAGGAGGTTCTACATTATGGTTTATCAGTCCCGCCAGCTGATTTGCTAGGTTCATGCCTCTGCCACTAAAACGGGTTAAAGTAGTTGTGATTCCTAATGGTTATGCCACTGCTATGGTGATGTCGAGGTGTAATCTCTCCGGATGAAGCCGCCTCATGCGGGTCCTGGTCATCCTGGATGTCATAATAACATTATTGATCAATTTTTGAATTGCTTACTTCTCTTTTTTCTTTTTTTTGGTAAATAATTAAACTCTTAAACATGTCGTCTTTAGTGAGGATCTGTTTTCTTTCCACTACCAGGAAACTTACAAAGTCACAATAGAAACCTCCACTTGTAAGAAGTATTTGGAAGTCCTGAACGTTAGATATCTTTGAAGAACAACCCTACTTCATTTTTTTTCCTCAACCTACTTCATTTTTTTCTCGTATACCATAATCAAAATAAGTTAGTTTGTCTGGAAACCCAATTTTTCAGCTTTCTTAAATTTTTGAAGGGCTTCCTATAGATATGTTATCTGCAGACAAAGTATTTAAATCTCTGTTTCTAAAATGGTTTATTGTAATGTTTGCACTTCTAGTTTCAGTTTCATCAATTCTTTCCTTTACTGATGTTTTAAACCAATTGTCAGGATTTTTATGGAATCACTGACAACCGCGGAATAACAGGATCTTGAGATATTATGATGAACAATAAGTAAGCCAAGCACAAGCAACAATAATAATACGACAAAGATAAATCAACTCACAAGACACAAGATTTATAGTGGTTCGACCAATACATACAACGTCCACATTGAGCCGCACCAACTCAAATCCCCTATGAAGAAAACGATTACAACGTCGTGTGAATCCCAGCAAACCCTTGGTTACACCGCAACAATTACCCGAGACGATAACCTTGTCTCTTGTTCCTCACCAATATGCTCTCACAACGAAACCCTAGCTTTTTACCCTAAAAGTTATATAATTTTCTTCACATACACAATTCTACAAGGCCTAATTACCTATTTATATAGGTTACAAACTTGGCCACAAAGAATTCTAACCGGTTTAGGAAACCCCTTTCCTAAAATAATCACGACTAACTTAGGAAACAATTAATTAGTCTTCAATAACTAACAATCTCCCACTTTGAAGACTCATTGATTGTCTTTGATTCTTCAACTTTGAATTGATGGTGCTAAAACATCTTCATGTCAGTGCGGCTCCCCTTCCAGATCCTCATTCTGAGAGATCAACTAAAGCCTTGCAGAGCTTTAGCTTGTCTGATGTAACTCTCTTGGTAAACATGTACGTCGGATTCTTCGAACCAAGAATCTTCTCGAGCTTCAACTCTCATTCTTCTAAGAGATCCCGAATGAAATGATAACGGATATCTATATGCTTCGTCTTAGCATGATAGGCTGAGTTTTTGGCTAAATGTATAGCACTTTGACTGTCGCTAAACATAACACTATCTCGTTATTCCTTTCCCAACTCATCTAATAATCCTTGTAACCAAATCATCTCTTTGCTCGCTTTCGTTACCGCTACGTACTCCACTTCCGTAGTAGACAATGTCACCAACTTCTGTAACCGTGAGTTCCGACTCACTGCAGCTGACCCCATAGTGTAAACATAACCGGTTGTACTTCGCCTTTTATCTACATTACCTGCGAAGTCTGCATCCACATAACCCCTCAAGATAGAACCACCTCTTCCATAACACAATGGTACGTTTGTGTTTCCTCTCAAATACCTGAGAATCCACTTCACAGCTTCCCAATGTTGTTTTCCTGGGTTACTTGCATATCTACTCACTACTCCCACTGCATGCGAAATATCCGGTCTCGTGCACACCATAGCATACATTAGACTCCCAATAGCTGAAGAATACGGTACGTTAGCCATGTACTCTTTTTCTTCTTCTGTCTTCGCACACTGCATACTTGAAAGACGAATTTGACTTCCAAGTGGAGAACTAACTAGTTTAGCATTCTCTATATTGAACTTTTTCAACACTCGCTCAATATATTCAGCCTGGCTAAGCATAAGAGTTCCCTTAGCTTTGTCCCTTATGATTCTCATACCAAGAATCTGTTTTGCTTCACCAAGATCTTTCATAGCAAACTCATTTGCTAATTGTTTCTTCAAATTATCAACTTATTGTAGAGATGTTCTGGCAACCAACATATCATCCACATACAGTAATAATATGATGTAGTCAGAACCATACCTTTTTAAGTAACAACAATGATCTGCATTACACCTTGAGTAACCACTTCTATGCATGAAGTTATCAAACTTCTTGTACCACAGTCTCGGGGCTTGTTTTAAACCATACAAACTCTTCTTTAGCTTGCACACCATCTCTTCCTTTCCTTTTGCTATGAATCCTTCTGGCTGCTTTATGTAAATTTCTTTATCAAGGTCACCATGAAGAAAAGCTGTCTGTATATCCAACTGTTCAAGGTAGAGATCTTCAGAAGCCACTAGACTTAACACTACTTTGATAGTAGTCATCTTCACAACTGGAGAAAATATCTCATTGTAATCAACACCAGGTTTCTGCTGGAAACCTTTCACAACCAACCTCGCCTTGTAGCAAATTTCTCCATTTGTTTCAGACTTCATCCGATAAACCCACTTGTTATGCAACGCCTTCTTACCTCTTGGTAATTTTGCTAGCACCCATGTGCCATTCTCCTCAAGTGAATTCATCTCATCCTCCATAACAAGTTGCCACTTGCTTGAGTCATCAACCGCTAGTGCTTCTTTAATATCTTCAGGTTCACCTCCATTCGTAAGTAATAGATAATTCAAAGCATACCTTGGGTTTGGTTTCGGAGTTCTTGAAGATCTTCGTACTTGTGGAACTGTTGGAGTAACTCCCACTGCAGCAGAAGTTCCTTCACCTTGTACTTCTCTGCCATTAGCATTATCGTGCTCTTCTTGTACCACACTTTTTTCAGAAACATCATCAATATCGATATACAAGTCCTTATCGACGTTGCTTGACCTGACATCTTCAGCTTGTGTTGCATTCCTGTCCTTGTACATCTCATTCTCATTAAAAGTGACGTCTGTATTTCTAATAACTTTGTGACCCTCATAGTCCCAAAGTTTATACCCAAAAGCGTCATTTCCGTAACCAAGAAATATACGCTTCTTTGTTTGAGCACATATCTTAGACCTCTCACCGGGACTAAGATGAACATAACCAACGCAACTAAAAACTTTCAAATAAGAAAGATTTACCTTTTTTCCAGTCCAAACCTCCTCCGGTATTTTCATATCTAATGGACTACTAGGTGTCATATTGATTAGATAAGAAGCCGTCTCCGTTACATGTGCCCAGAAGATCTCGGGAAAACCAGACTGCAACCTCATGCACCTTGCACGTGCATTTAACGTCCAATTCATACGTTCTGCTACTCCATTCTCCTGTGGCGTCCTTGGAACCGTCTTCTCCAAACGAATTCCACTTGTAGCACATAACTGTAAGAATTCTGTTATGTCATACTCACCACCGTTGTCTGACCTTAAACACTTCAACTTCAGACCCGTTTCTGTTTCAACCAAAGCTTTCCACTTCTGAAACACTTCATACACCTCGAACTTATTTTTCATGAAGTAAAGCCACACCTTCCTTGAGTGATCATCAATAAAAGTGACATAATAATGGAATCCGCTATGAGATGCAACATCAATTGGTCCCCATGCATCCGTATGAACCAAATCAAGTTTCACACTTCTCAAGTCTCTTCCTCCTCTATTGAAGCTAAGCCGTTTTTGTTTACCAAGAACATAGTCTTCACAAAAACTCATATCAACAAACTTCACCTTAGGTAGATATCCTCCCGAACATAGAATCTTCATATTCTTCTCACTCATGTGTCCCAATCTTCTATGCCATAAGTTAGTGTCTTCACTACTACTAGCCAATGCTAAAGTAGATCCATCTGAAGTCCGGTATAGAGTATTGACTCTAACTCCTCAAGCTAACACCACTTCACTTTCCAATTGTGTTTTGAAAGCACAACTTCACAGTCATCATCACAAACTTGACCCACAGACACCAAGTTTTTCTTCAAATTTGGAACGTGTCGTACATCCTTCAATTTCGATGTCGAACCGTTGACTTTCAAGATCACATCACCCAAACCGATGATGTCGCATGCTTCACCGTCACCCAAGAATACTTGGCCATAGTATCCTTCTTTATAAGAGATCATAATACTCTTATCACCCGTTGCATGGAAAGAAGCTCCCGAGTCTATAATCCAAGACTCATCTTGCTTTTCCACAGAGAGTAATAGAAAACCTTCCGTAATCACCTTCTTGTTATCAACAAGGACCTTCACCGGTTCCGTAGCTGCAACAACGTTGACCTCTTCTTGATAACCTTTGTTTCCACCATTATTAGAACCTTTGTTTTCCGGACAATCGCGCTTGTAGTGTCCTACTTTCTTACACGCCCAACACTCAACAACACCTCTAGGACGAGATTGAGATCTCCCCCTAGACTTCCATCTGGATTTGTTGTTGTTGCTCCTATTTGAACTCCTGCCTCTATCTTCTTCGTGCATACTTAAGGACGAGCTTCAAGAACTAGAAACATAACCTTGTTCTATTCTTCTCTCCTCTTCAGCAATTAACCTTTGTTGCACAACATTAATCTTCAACTTCTCGCTCCCTGCGGAATTGCTAATGGTTGTCCTTGCAGTCTCCCAACTCTTTGGTAATGACGACAACAACCGTAAAGCTTGAACTTCATCGTCAAAAGTAATACTAACTTTTGAAAGCTGAGAAATAATCGATTTAAACTTCCCAAGATTTGCTGAAATCGCCTCACCTTCTTGAATCTTCAGATTGAATAGTTGTTCACACAACATAATCTTCCCCGAGGCTGATGACTTTTGATACAACTTTTCAAGTTTATCCATAAGATCCTTCGTACTAGTAACCTCTTGTACATTATTGTAGACTTCCTCCATTAGAAATCTACGGATCACAGGTACATACTTCCAGTCAAGAGTTGACCATTCATCGTCTTTGAGAGCTCCCTTTTTCGCAACTCCTTCTAATGGAACAACAAGGTCTTTCTCGTATAGGTAGTCTTCCATCTGAGATTTCCAAAATGCAAAGTTCTTCCCATTAAAAACTTTAACCCTAGCTATCGCACTTTCGTTATTATCACCCATAACTCCAACTCCAATCGTACTACGAACAAACCTATGCTCTAAGCAATATGGAGCTTAACCTAAAGCTCTGATACCAGTTGTCAGGATTTTTATGGAATCACTGACAACCGCGGAATAACAGGATCTTGAGATATTATGATGAATAATGAGTAAACCAAGCACAGGCAACAATAATAATACGACAAAGATAAATCAACTCACAAGACACAAGATTTATAGTGGTTCGACCAATACATACAACGTGTATATATTGTCTACGTCCACTTTGATCCGCACCAACTCAAATCCACTATGAAGAAAATGATTACAACGTCGTGTGAATCCCAGCAAACCCTTGGTTACACCATAACAATTACTCGAGACGATAACCTTGTCTCTTGTTCCTCACCAATATGCTCTCACAACGAAACCCTAGCTTTTTACCCTAAAAGCTATACAATTTTCTTCACATACACAATTCTACAAGGCCTAATTACCTATTTATATAGGTTACAAACTTGGCCACCAAGAATTCTAACCGGTTTAGGAAACCCCTTTCCTAAAATAATCACGACTAACTTAGGAAACAATTAATTAGTCTTCAATAACTAACACCAATTTCATTTGCTTAGATTCAAATACTTGGATTATAACAAGGTAATTGGAAACTCCCACATTATAAAACAACAACATCAACAAGAAGATATATCAATCAAATTGAAAGAACAAGAAGAAGATATATTGTTCAAAAATAAACAAGAAGAATAAGATTTATTCTTCAAAAGAAAACAAGAGGAAGAAGGTTACAACGGCAAGACAAACATTTCACACATTTTATTCGGAATCGGTGGGTCAGTAAGTACATGGAAGAAACGTCGTCGTTATCCTGAGTTATGGTGGAAACCAAACATAACTCATGGATTTGTATGGTTAGATGAGAAACCCGATACATGGTTCGTAACATCTCCTCCATATAAAGTATCCCAAAATGCGAATACAAAATCAGCTGTTCGAATCGCTAAAATCGTTTTAGAAAGTTTCAAACTCGGGCTAAAGAATGTGAGCTGGTTTGCTTTAGGAGACGATGATACAGTATTCTTCCCTGACAATCTAATTAGTGTTTTATCAAAATATGATCATAATCAAATGTACTATATTGGTGATAATTCAGAAAGTGCCGAACAAGATGTTTCGCATTCGTATAATATGGCATATGGTGGTGGTGGTTTTGCTATTAGTTATAGATTAGCGTTTGGGTTAGCCCATAAGTTAGATGACTGCATTAGTCGCTACTCGTATATGCATGATTCTGATGAGAGAATATCTGCTTGTGTAGCTGATATTGGTGTTCCTCTTAATAAAGAAGTTGGTTTCCATCAGGTACACAATTTTTTGAACCTTCCTTTTTTTTTCTTTACTAGATTTGTGCCCGTGCTACGCACCGGGCATATTTTTTTCTTTTAATTTGGTGTGCGCCGGGCTTCACCCCGCCCCGTGGCAATGCATTTTTTATTTGGAGAGCACTGGGCTTCGTCCCGCCCCGTGGCGATGCATTTTTGACTTGGCTTCGCCCCGCCCCGTGGCGATGTATTCTTGATTTGGTGTGGCGGGGAAAATACATTAAATAGGTGAAGAATATGTGATAGACGCATTTATGTGTCTGTTTTCATCTCTATTGTGTATATTGTTAGTACCCATTTTTGTACTTATTATGGTGTTTTATGTGTTTGTAGGTATTTTTGGGAAATAAACATTTTTGGAAAAATCGGCTCGAAAAATTATGCGGAGCACCCCTGGAGGATATTTGTTATTCGAACTCTTAGTTTGGATAAGGGGCACCTCAGTTGGACACCTGCTATTCGCACCCCCGGTTTGGTTAGGGGGACACCCTTCTTCTTCACGGTTTTTTAAAAAAATTGGCGGGAAAATGCAGGTTCAAATTTTGTTCACCTACGGAGTTTTTTGTTTTGAATTTGGCGGAGCTGTGGCGAGATTCAATCACTCCAATCGACTCATTCCAGCCTGTTACACTCACACAGGACTGGTAAGTCCTTCATATTCGAAGAAATTGGGCTATAATCACGGTGGGACGAATACAGGGAAGTTCGTGTATGTAGAGAGAGATTCTCGGGATTTCTGGCTATTCTTGGAGCAATGAACGAGTCTACAACATTGTCTACTCATTCTGGAACGTGTTTCAGTCAATTTGGAGTGTGTCAGTTGAAGATTTTAGCGAGCAGAGATATGATTCCGTATCTTGCATGGGAGTAAAAGAAAATATGTTTGATTGATTTCCGAGATTATGATTTATTCTCGGTCCAAATGGGTATATATACGCTTCTGGGGATGCTGAGAAGAGAAGGGAGAATTGGGAGCAGTTTGGAACATTAGAAAACCGGAAAATCAAAGTTGCAGGAAGAACATTTTTTCTGCTGGTGAAAAACTTACGAAGAACATAAGACACTCAAAGACAGTCGTTCTTCAACAGTGCTAGTGACGGTTATTTCTTATCGTTTCCTGTAACAATTGAGTTTGTAACAAATATAAGTGTTACAAACCTGGTTTTAATAATTTTTCTCCCATTTCATCATTTGTGAACCATTTTTGAGCATTAATAAAGATGAATTTTGAGCATGATGATGATGAGCTAATTCTCGCGTAATCAAGGCACGAAGGAAGCTATTGATGCATGAATAATTGGTATTTTCCTTTTCTCTAATTTGCATTTTATAATTCACTCAAATCACTGCTTTGCAGAATTTTAATTGTTTGCATAATTTTCTTTATTAGTTGTGATTCAATTAGATAGGTTATACTTTGTTTAGATAATCTATGCTTAAGGAATACAATTAATGTTTGAGAATATGCCTGATTATTTGTAAATTAAGAAATAAGAGATTTTAAAGATAATTAGAGTTTTGGAATTTTTACCATCATTCATTCATGTGTAATAGTGGAATCTAGTGTCTTGGTTATTTTTAATCTTTAAATCAAATTTGGATTTAAATTTTCTCTATTTTTAGTTTAAATAAGTTTAAAATCAATTGCTTTCATAAGTCTCAACGAACCTTTTACTACCACTATATCAAAACCAGATCAATTTTTGGCGCCGCCGACGCAGACTTGTTTTTAAGTTAGAGTTTTTAGATTTATTATTTTTTAGATATTTTTTAGATTTTTATTATTTTCTCTTTGTTCAATTTTACGTTTCTTTGGGTATATTTCTTTGTGCTACAGGTTTGGAGTTTGGACCGAAAAGAATTTAAGCCAAAGACTTTGGTGACTAAGAGATTAGGAGCTAAAGATAAAAGCTAAAAGAAAAGGAAAAGAAAGACAAAGAAATTTTATTTTATTTTTATTTCTTTAGATTTTCTTTTTAGAAATTGTATTAGGATATCTTTTATTTTTGTATTTTTTTTCTTTTGCACTTTATTTTTGGACTTTGGACTGTGAACTTTGGGACATTATTATTTTATTTTTAAACCCTACGGAAGGATAGTTTTAAATATTAAACCGTTTGCAGAGAAGGACGACGATTACGATATCGTCTCGGCCCCTCAGGTTCGTACATGACATAGGAGTCGTGGCCCGAGTCGACTTCAGCGGTTCATCCCCCGTCTGGTACGGGAGGTAAGTTTTTCGAAACACCCGCGAATCCCCTGTCAGCGGGTTTACTGCCTGCCTTAAGGTGAATATATGTTGAGGACTGAATACGGATTTTAATTTCCTAGTAAAGGGCAAGGACAGGCCATACAAGATAAGGGTTCGGATTTCATCACCGTTCTCTTCTTGCCCGCCTTAGGAAAACATAACCTACGCAAACCCAAGCCTAAAATATTGACTAGAACGAGACCTATAGGGTAACGAGCTTAATAGGAAAGTCGTTCGAAAAATATTGGTTACTCTTTTAAGCATACTTTGAAGTTCAGGAAAATTACTGTAAGTCGATTAGAGCCGCCTTGTAACCCAGGGAAGCGTTGCCAAAGAGGTGGGGTTATCAAAGCTCCTCTGAGCTTCTCCTACTTCTCTTCGACTCACTTTATTCGGATCGATCCAGAGAGGTTTGCTTAGATTGTAACGAATTACTTTTCGAAGGATTAGAAGCTGGTCTAGAAACAATCTAAGTGGAGCTATCATGCTTGTTGTTTGCTAGAAATCTTTAGGTTTGCTTTGGTGGAGTCAGCCTGCTGTGTGTTTGTTTAGAACCTCCCTTCCTTAGGATTTTTTATTTTATTTATTTTATTTTTTTAGTGTATGCCAAAATCGCTCAAGTCCATTAGTTAGCGTGCTTGGAAAAGAGACACTTTTGGCCGTTTGATTAGTGACGAGCCTAGAGGTTTTTCTTTTGTAGACGGGGAGCTCGAAGACTCTTCTTTGGAGAGCCCTGTTTTTGGAAACTTCAATTTTGAGTATTTAAGTCTTAGTGAGGAATTCACCCCTAGGATTTTTACTGTGCCAACAATGACAACTTTGAAGGAGTACATGTACCCAACTAGGACCAACCGACCATCGTGCATTAAGTTGCCAGCCTCTACGGCTAGTTATGAGTTGAAACCTGGTATTCTTAAGATGATCCCTATATTCTTAGGAAAAGATGATGAAAACCCTTACTTTCACATTAGGGACTTTGAAGAAATTTGTGGAACAATTAATATTAAAGACCTTAGTGAAGAAGTCTTGAAACTTAGGATTTTCCCCTTTTCCTTGAGAGATAAAGCCAAGACCTGGCTGAACAACCTACCATCTGAATCCATAAAAACATGGCAGGAACTTATTGATGCCTTCTATTTTAAATTCTACCCTAAGCATAAAACTGCAGCTGTTAGGCAGAAAATTAGTACTAGTGTTCAACAAGAGGAAGAATCTCTTTATAGGTTTTTAGAGAGATTCAATGATCTCTTATCCCAATGTCCTCACCATGGGTTTGACAAAATTAAACTAGTAGGGATTCTTTATGATGGTTTAGACTATTCGACCAAAGCCACGGTCGAGTCATTGTGCGCTGGTGAGTTCACTAGTAAAAATGCTAATGATGCGTTTTCTTTCTTAGAAGATGTCGCTGAAAAATCCCAACAGTGGGAGTCTTGTGTTGAACCCCCTAAAAGACTCTTGATCAATAAAAGTAGCACCAATGTGGTTGATACAGGCTTGGGGTCTGATGCTAAGTTTACTGCTTTGTCTATAAGGTTAGAAGCTTTGGAATTGAATCAGTCTAAACATAGGTCTTTTGTTGAACCTGATAATAGGATTAGAGCCTCTCAAGTCTCTAGTTGTGGAATAGAACCCAATAACTCGTTTTGGGAAGGTCAGGTTAGTGAAGAGCAAGCCCATGCTGTCTATAACAATGCTAGATTTGAAAACCGTCAGAAGTTTGACCCTTACTCAGAGACCTACAACCTTGGTTGGAGAAACCATCCTAATTTCTCTTGGTCTAAAGGACAGAGTCAAGGCCAGTCTAGTAATTCTCAGCCTCCCCCAGGTTTTGGTTATAATAAGAACCCTTCAGTTCAAGCCCAGTTCCAGAACCCTTCTGAGAATAGAATAACTAGCTTAGAGGAATCTCTTAGTTTATTACAAAAGAGCCAGGACATGTTCGTAAAGACCCAAGAAGTATTACTAAAGAACCAGGCTAGTTTTCAAGAGGAAACCAAGCAGAATTTTCAACATAATGCCAAGACTCTTACTAAGTTAGAACTTCAAGTTGGTCAAATGACTAAGATTCTAAGTGAGAGAGATAATGGAAGTTTTCCTAGTCAGACTCAACCTAATCCTAGAGGAGTTCATGAAATAGGAGGAAGATCATCTGATCATGTGAATGCAATCAAAACCCTTAGGAGTGGTAGAGAAATAGACAATAAGGTTGCCATGCCTGATAGTGAACATGTTGTAGTTCACCCTTATGAATCAGAAGCTGAAGAGATTGATGGAACCTCTAAGGAGACTGATGAGGCCCCTGATTAGCCAAACTTTGTTCCCAGAGCCCCATTCCCATAATTGCTGGTACCAACTAAGAAGGAGTCCACTTTTAATGATATTTTGGAGGTTTTTAAGCAGGTAACTATTAACCTTCCATTATTAGATGCAATTAGGCAGATTCCTCCTTATGCCAAGTTCCTTAAGGACTTGTGTACGCGAAAGCGTAAGCTCAGTGTCCATAAGAAAGCCTTCCTAGCTAGTCATGTGAGTTCTATTATTCAAAATACTACTACTCCTAAGTATAAAGACCCAGGTTCCCCTACCATTTCCTGTACAATAGGGAAATACCGTGTTGAGAAAGCGCTGCTTGACTTAGGATCCAGTGTGAACTTACTCCCATACCATGTGTACCTTAAGCTAGGACTTGGTGAGATGAAACCTACCCAGATAACACTTCAGTTAGCTGATAGGTCCGTAAAAATTCCTCATGGTGTGATCGAGGATGTTCTTATTGAGGTCGACAAGTTTATTTATCCAGTGGATTTTGTTATCCTAGATACCCAACTTGTCCCTGACCCAGAGAACCAGATACCGGTAATTCTAGGTCGCCCGTTTTTAGCTACATCCAATGCGATCATCAACTGTCGAAACGGTATTATGAATTTGTCTTTTGGTAACATGACCATTGAGCTGAACATTTTTCATATTAGTAAGCTACCCTCTGAACTAGATGACTCAAGCATAGAAGAGGTCACCATGATAGGAACATTAGTCGAGGAGTCGTTACCAAACACTTTGTTAGAAGATCCACTAGAGAAATGCCTAGACCACTTTGGGATTGATTTTGATGATGATAATGTGATTAATGAGGTGAATGCTTTGTTAGATTCAACCCCTTTGTTGGACACTAGTAATGTTTGGAAACCTAAATTCGAACCCCTACCAGTTTCTGAGTCTACTCTAGTTCCTTCGTTAGGAGAGCCTCCTAAGTTGGACCTTAAACCATTACCAGATACCTTAAAGTATGTGTTTTTAGGCCCATATGAAACTTTACCTGTGATTGTAGCATCCAACTTGGATAGTGATCGGGAAATTGGCTAGTAACCGTCCTTCAAAACAACAAGGAAGCTTTAGGATGGAACATAACAGACATTAAGGGTATAAGTCCTACTGCTTGTATGCATCAGATTTATTTATAGGAAGATACCAAACCTTCTAGGGAGATGCAACGTCGACTAAACCCTAATATGAATGAGGTAGTTCGAACCGAGGTTCTTAAGTTGTTAGATGCAGGCATTATCTACCCTATTTTAGACAGCAAGTGGGTCAGCCCTGTTCAGGTTGTCCCCAAGAAATCCGGTATTATTGTAGTTCAGATTGAGAACAATGAGTTAATCCCAACCCGAGTAACCACGGGTTGGCGTGTTTGTATTGACTATAGAAAATTGAACAAGGTCACTAGGAAGGACCACTTTCCCCTTCCTTTCATCGACCAAATGCTAGAGAGATTAGCTGGACATAGTCACTACTGCTTCTTAGATGGCTACTCCGGATATAATCAGATCGTTATTGCCCCTGAAGACCAAGAAAAAACTACTTTTACCTGTCCCTTTGGTACCTTTGCGTATAGACGCATGCCTTTCGGGCTTTGTAATGCCCTGCAACTTTTCAGCGTTGTTTGATGAGCATATTTTCTGACATGGTAGAACGGTTCTTAGAGGTCTTTATGGATGATTTCTCAGTATTTGGTTCGTCTTTTGATTAGTGCTTGCATTATTTGTCATTAGTTTTGACTAGGTGTAAGGAGAAGAATTTAGTGCTTAATTGGGAGAAATGTAATTTCATGGTTCGTTCAGGAATTGCTTTAGGGCATATCGTATTTTCTAAGTGTATAGAGGTAGATAAAGCCAAAGTTGACCTTATTAAAACTTTACAGGTCCCAAAAACCGTAAGAGATATTAGGTCATTCTTAGGGCATGCAGGTTTTTATCGTCAATTCATTAAGGATTTTAGCTTGATTTCTAGAACTCTTTGCAATTTGCTTGCAAAAGATGTTAAGTTTGTCTTTGATGATGCTTGTTTAGAGGCTTTTGAGAAGCTTAAGACTATACTCACTACCGCCCCCATAGTCCAGGCACCCAACTGGAACCTACCCTTTGAGATCATGTGTGATGCTTCAGATTTTGCTATTGGTGTTGTGCTAGGTCAGCGAGAAAACAAATTACTCCATGTGATTTACTATGCTAGCAAAACTCTGAATGATGCCCGGTTGAACTATACTACTACAGAGAAGGAACTGTTAGCCATTATGTTCGCCTTAGACAAGTTTAGACCATATCTCTTAGGTTCTAAGGTTATAATCTTCACTGATCATGCTGCTTTGAAGTATCTTCTTTCCAAGAAGGATACAAAACCTAGATTGATTAGATGGATCCTATTGTTGCAGGAATTTTCCTTAGACATTAGAGACAAAAAAGGTGCAGAAAATGTAGTAGCAGACCACTTGTCTAGGCTTGTTGTGGATACCCCTGATGATTCCCCTCAAGTTAGAGATAGTTTTCCTGATGAACAACTGTTCTTTGTTACCCAATTACCTTGGTATGCGAATATAGTGAACTATCTTGTTACTGGTCGAATGCCCCAACATTGGGGTAAACAAGATCGTTCTAGATTTTTAGCTGAGGTTAAGCACTTCTTTTGGGATGATCCTTATTTTTTTAAGTATTGTCCAGACCAGATTATTAGGAGATGTATACATGAGATTGATCAGTCAAGTATTATTTCCTTTTGTCATGATCATGCTTGTGGGGGTCACTTTAGTGCTAAGAAGACTGCTGCTAAGATATTGCAGTGTGGATTCTATTGGCCTTCGTTGTTTAAAGATTCCTACAGTTACTGTGTTACTTGTGAACGTTGCCAAAATTAGGAACCATTTCCCGTAGGAACATGATGCCCTTGAACCCTATCTTAGTTGTTGAGGTCTTTGATGTGTGGGGTATTGACTTTATGGGTCCGTTTCCTAATTCTTTTGGTAACCTATACATCCTTGTCGCTATAGACTATGTCTCTAAGTGGATTGAGACGGTAGCGTGTAAAACCAATGACCATAGGGTCTAGTCCAGTTTTTGAAAGAGAATATACTTACACGTTTTGGTACGCCACGAGCTATAATTAGTGATGGAGGTTCACACTTTTGTAATAGACCATTTGCTCTTATAATGAAACAATATGGTATTACCCACAAAGTAGCTATCCCATATCACCCACAGACTAGTGGTCAGGTAGAGGTCTCCAATAGGGAAATTAAGCGTATTTTAGAGAAAACAGTTAATCCTAATAGGAAAGACTGGTCATTGAGGCTTACTGATGCCTTATGGGCTTACCGTACTGCATTTAAGATACCCATTGGAATGTCACCTTATCGTTTAGTATTTGGCAAGGCATGTCACTTGCCTGTTGAGTTAGAGCATAAAGCCTATTGGGCTATTAAGCAGCTAAACTTTTCACTTGACAAGGCAGGAGCTCACAGAAAGCTCCAGCTCAATGAGTTGGACGAGATTCGTAGAGATGCATACGATAGTGCTAAGGAGTATAAGAACAAAATGAAACCTGTGCATGATAAGAATATTTTACGAAAGTCATTTTCTCCAGGTCAAAAAGTTCTTCTATATGACACTCGTTTGCATCTATTCCCCGGGAAGTTGCGCTCTCGGTGGACCGGTCCTTTTGTGGTCCGTACTATTTTTCCTCATGGAGCTGTTGAGATTGAGACACCGGATGGTAATAGTTCTTCGAAGGTTAACGGTCAGACATTGAAACCCTTTTTAGAGCCATTTCCTACAGGTAATGTTGAGGAGGTCCCTCTGGAGGACCCTACTTACCCTTGATTGACCATCGAGGTCATTGTATGTTGTATATTAGTTTTTGATTTCTCTCTTCACCCAGGTACTATCTTTCCAACTTCTCCTTGTGTTATTTTTGATACTGCTTTTTCATTAGAAACATTGAGGACAATGTTAGATTTAAGTTTGGGGATATGGGAAAAACTTTTTAGTTGCAATAAATAAACTCCAGAGCCTAGAAATTTATGCCTATTAAGGATGGCACTAACCAATCTAAGTGGATGGAAGCATTTTGGTTTTAGGAGTTGGGGAACCAATCTGAGTAGATGGAAACATCTATAAGAGTCTATTCGTAAAAGCACAGAGCTCAGGTGTTAGAAATAACATGATAGTTTCGCCATATCTCGTTGAGTCCTTTTCACTTCTGTTTTTATTTTATTTTATTTTTAAAATTTGTTTCTCTAAGTGATTAAGTGGGGCTCACGATTCAAGTTGTTACCACTGCTAGGGAGTAATAGAGTGATTGAGATACTACATCAAAAAAAAAAAAAAAAACAGACCAATAGACCAATCGGAATAAATTTTAACACTTGGATAGCAATATGTGTGTGTTCTCCCTGTCTCCGTCGCCTAAACAAGCGTGGAATGCAGGATCCACGGGAATTACCATGTAATCTGCTGACAAGAAGCATGCGCTTGGATCCACAAGATCTAATCATGTTGTTAGTTCTAAATAAATAAATAATGTGTGTTCAATAAATCGACCGCTGGTTCCCTTGTATATGCCAGACGAGTTGATCTAGAATTAGGATTATTGACCACTGGTCCCCTTGTATATGCCAGTTGTGTTGATATTAGTCAGACCGGTATCTCAGTCCATTAGGATAGGTTCATCTTGGCAGAGGCCTTCAGACAGATATGAGAAACACCGTTCACCTAGTCAACATCAAAACCATCTATGTTTTTTAATATCCATCTCTTAATCTATCCATGTGATTTGTTGACTCCGGATATTGATGTCCATAGTGAAACTATCTGAGTAGAGCTCTGTCACTTATATATGAATTTTAGTATGCTTGAGTGCAAACTCGTGTACAAAAATTGGAATTTCGCATCAGGGTACTTCCTCCCGTAATCAATAAGTATGCCAACCAAGGAGGTTCTTTAGTGCCATTTCAAGGTTCTGCGTAGATAGCTAGGGTCTGGAGTAAAGGTTTTGTGGGTACACCTCTGGTAAACCCTCCCGAGACTATAACTCGGTCACTATGGCCACCTAGGGGTTCAAAGGCTTGTTGCACACGCTAAGTGCAATCGCGATGCCTGCGACAGGGAGTTAGGATTTTATTTTGTAGTTTTTATTTGCTCGGGACTAGCAAATAATAAGTTTGGGGGTATTTGATAGACGCATTTATGTGTCTGTTTTCATCTCTATTGTGTATATTGTTAGTACCCATTTTTGTACTTATTATGGTGTTTTATGTGTTTGTAGGTATTTTTGGGAAATAAACATTTTTGGAAAAATAGGCTCGAAAAATTATGCGGAGCACCCCTGGAGGATATTTGTTATTCGAACTCTTAGTTTGGATAAGGGGCACCTCAGTTGGACACCTGCTATTCGCACCCCCGGTTTGGTTAGGGGGACACCCTTCTTCTTCACGGTGTTTTAAAAAAATTGGCGGGAAAATGCAGGTTCAAATTTTGTTCACCTGCAGAGTTTTCTTTTTTGAATTTGGAGGAGCTGTGGCGAGATTCAATCACTCCAATCGACTCATTCCAGCCTGTTACACTCACACAGGACTGGTAAGTCCTTCATATTCGAAGAAATTGGGCTATAATCACGGTGGGACGAATACAGGGAAGTTCGTGTATGTAGAGAGAGATTCTCGGGATTTCTGGCTATTCTTGGAGCAATGAACGAGTCTACAACGTTGTCTACTCATTCTGGAACGTGTTTCAGTCAATTTGGAGTGTGTCAGTTGAAGATTTTAGCGAGCAGAGATATGATTCCGTATCTTGCATGGGAGTAAAAGAAAATATGTTTGATTGATTTCCGAGATTATGATTTATTCTCAGTCCAAATGGGTATATATACGCTTTTGGGGATGCTGAGAAGAGAAGGGAGAATTGGGAGCAGTTTGGAACATTAGAAAACCGGAAAACGAAAGTTACAGGAAGAACATTTTTTCTGCTGGTGAAGAACTTACGAAGAACATAAAACACTCAAAGACAGTCGTTCTTCAACAATGCTAGTGACGGTTATTTCTTATCGTTTCCTGTAACAATTGAGTTTGTAACAAATACAAGTGTTACAAACCCGATTTTAATAATTTTTCTCCCATTTCATCATTTGTGAACCATTTTTGAGCATTAATAAAGATGAATTTTGAGCATGTTTCCATGATGATGATGAGCTAATTCTCGCGTAATCAAGGCACGGAGGAAGCTATTGATGCATGAATAATTGGTAATTATTTTACTTTTCTCTAATTTGCATTTTATAATTCACTCAAATCACTGCTTTGCAGAATTTTAATTGATTGCATAATTTTCTTAATTAGTTGTGATTCAATTAGATATGTTATACTTTGTTTAGATAATCTATGCTTAAGGAATACAATTAATGTTTGAGAATATGCCTGATTATTTGTGAATTAAGAAATAAGAGATTTTAAAGATAATTAGAGTTTTGGAATTTTTACCATCATTCATTCATGTGTAATAGTGGAATCTAGTGTCTTGGTTATTTTCAATCTTGAAATCAAATTTGGATTTAAATTTTCTCTATTTTTAGTTTAAATAAGTCTAAAATCAATTGCTTTCACAAGTCTCAACGAACCTTTTACTACAACAAAGTTGAAATTCGATCAATATGGACAGATTTTATTTATTTTTTCTTTTAACTTGGTGTGAGGGGGCTTCCCCCGCCCCGTGGCAATGCATATTTGATTTGGTGTGCGCGGGGCTTCGTCCCGCTCCGTGGCGATGCAATTTTGATTTAGTGTTGCGGGGCAAATACATTAAATAGGTGGAGAATATGTACAAATTTTATTTACTTTTTTCTTTTAACTTTGTGTGCGCGAGGCATCGCCCCCCCTGGTGATGCAATTTTGATTTAGTGTGGCGGGCAAATACATTAAATAGATAGAGAATGTGTGCAGATTTTATTTATTTTTTCTTTTAACTTGGTGTGCGCGGGGCTTCGCCCCGCCCCGTGGCAATGCATTTTTGATCTGGTGTGCGTTGGATTTCATCCCGCCCCGTGATGATGCATTTTTGATTTGGAGTGCGCGGGCTTCGCCCCGCCCCGTGTTGACGTATTTTTTATTTGGTGTGGCCGGGCAAATACATTAAATAGGTAGAGAATATGTGCAAATTTTATTTATTTTTTTCTTTTAACTTGGTGTGCGCGGGGCTCGCCCTGCCCTGTGGCAATGCATTATTGATTATTTGTGCGCGAGGCTTCGCCCCTCCCCGTGGTGTTGCAATTTTGATTTAAATAGGTAGAGAATGTGTGCAGATTTTATTTATTTTTTTCTTTTATTTTTTCCAAAAATATGTATTTTTTCCCTTTTATATATTAATTTGGAAAAAAGAGTTATAATATAGTAGTTACTCGATTTCCAAATTGAATTCGGACTTCCATAAAATTCCAAACACGGTAAGTTAGGTTTTCCTTTTAATTTTGTAATTTTTAAACCAATCATACGTTGTCAAGAGTACTCACCTAAATGTTGAATTTGGTTTCTATTCATCCCACTATTTGAACCCAACGTTAAACCCACCGCTGTGGTGGTGCTGACGTGTTATTGACTTTCTTATATTTTGGTTTTTTTTAGTTTGCTGACGTGCATTTTAATTTTTGGGTTTTTTTTCTCAAAACGAAGGATATGTTTTCTTCTCCCACTTTGTTCATCCGAAATATGCTGAAAAAGAAATTCAATACAAGAATTTTCGATCAAAGGTACGTTTGTTTTCATTTGTAACTGTACTAGGTTTTAGGTTATGCTATATTGCTATTACAAGATTTAATTTTAACTTGCTATTCTCTTTCTCTGAAACCTAGAAATCAATTGAAGAATTTTAAACAGTGAAGTTGGTGATGGATCGCATTGTCCTTTTGCTGGTTATGTGCTTCTGCCAAAAACAATTTGTTGTTTTTCAGGGTCTCGGCTCATTTTATTGTATAAGCTATTGTTCTATGTGTTTAGTCTCTGAACGGTGATGAACTGTATGCGTTTGAAAACAAGCATATTGTCCGGGCATGTGCCTTCTCAGAGGTACTCATCATATTGATTTCTTCTTCATTTTTTTATGTTTCATTTTTTGAGGATTAGTTATGTCGGTGGTTGCTTTCACTGCAACTTATTGCTTTTATCTGGTTCGGTTAGAATTGTGCGATATTGACAACTTAATGCAACTAACTGGAGCATTCAAAGTTCCTCATGAAGGCAAAGATGCGAAGGTGAAAAACATATTTAGTGGAATTGTCCACTGGTACATACCTTCAATCAGAAAAGGAAGCCGCTAAGCTTTCTTGGGACGGAGTGACGAACAACGAGAAACTGGGGCGTGGAATGAGAATCCCTGCCAAGAAAAAAATGCAGCTGCCCTAGATTTATTTAAGTTAGTGATTGTTGTTCTTGTAGTAGGGTGTACTCCCTTGTTTAAGGAGTTGCTAGATTTCTCCTTTTGCGCCATGGTTGTCTTGCTTTTGCTTTGACTGTCATAGCACTGTCTAGTGCATTATTTTTCCTTTTCCATTCAATATTATCCAAACTTTTAAGAGTCCATAAAAAAATGGTTAGAACCGTCCAATGGCTTCATAGGTGGTTGGAATGTACAGACATATACAGATGATTTATAACTTAACATGAGAATGCATTTGTCTTTTCTTTTTCTTTTTTCTCATTCTCACCCTGTTCTTTGTCTCTTCTTTGGAAATATGTTAACCATGACGGGTGAATGCAATCAAATATACATTATACCGAGCACAGAACTGGGTAAGGTTAATGCATTCTAAACCAAAAGCACCGGGC
The DNA here is from genome assembly GCA_023531105.1 of Papaver atlanticum. Lineage (NCBI taxonomy): Eukaryota > Viridiplantae > Streptophyta > Magnoliopsida > Ranunculales > Papaveraceae > Papaver > Papaver atlanticum. The sequence goes on along the minus strand of JAJJMB010001752.1, from coordinate 1,764,312 downwards.
AACTGACGTAGAGAGGTCAATCCACTATAAGTAATATAATTATATATGCTTATGAATATTTCCATTTAACAGAAAACAAAGATCTTTGCTTAACCAAAATGAAAAGATTTAATGATGCAAAATGATGTTATCCAAAAGCAAATGAAAAATAAAATAAAATAAATGAAGATTAGGAATTAACATGATAATTTTCATAGTGATACAAGTAATTGTTGTTGCTTTTATATGTCAAACCATCTTTTCGACTATCGAAATCTCATTTTCCCATGCTCCTGTATATCTGAACTAAGTAATGCAGTCACTTTGTATGTTCTCATGCGCGTGAGTATTCCCGATAATTACTACTCCTGAGAACTTCAACATATTTCCTGCACAGAGAACCCTTCCAACAGCTCCTTTCCTTGTAGCACCTCTGCAATAGCTGCTTAAGACAGTTCCACCAGATCAGCCCCTTGCTGCATCAGATTTACCCTTCCACCAGATCAGCCCCTTGCTGCATCAGATCCACCCTTTGCAGTAGCAACAAAGTCACCCGTTTCGATGGGGCAACAACCTGCCTCTTTGCGTAGATCGTGTTTCTCACTGGAAAGGGACCCCAATCTCCCGAAGTATCGCACCTCCAGCACCAATTCTGCTCCGAGCAGTCCTTTATCTACATGTTGTGACATAACTATTTTCATACTGTGCACGAAATATATTCTGACAAGTGCGAACAATCATGAAGAATTTTCATTTCCCATTTGGTAAAAAATAAGAAAATTCTTGGAGTACCTAAGCTACTCGAAGGCAAAAGTAGAAACCTACCACTGACTCCTATTGTGTCGCATGTTAAAGAGACGCTAAATTTGACTTTTAACGCCAAATTTAACTCCAATACCCAGCAGTTAATGTATTGCATTAGTACATTAAAATTACACATAACTGCACGATTTTGCACCCCAGGGATACTCAAACTTAATTAAAGAATTGGCCATTAAGTATGAAATTTCCCATGAGAATATAAGATGTCAAAAAATCTGCAAGTTTCAAAGTTACCAATAGATGCATAAATATCTGGATCTATGTTAACTCCATTGATCTTAACAGTATACTTGTTGCCTCTCTTATCTGCAATCATTAAACCGAAACCCTAAAATTAGATATGCATAGATCAATTAATGAAAAAATCTGGGTACAGAATTGAGAATCATATGGAAACTAAAACTCAACTGGAAGTGACAAAAGTCGACATCAAATGAAAGTACGCAAACATGATTTCTCAACTAATAGAAATCAGATGATTTTACCGCAGTATTTTAAGAGGATCGACTACAACTGTAGGTAAGATGACACAAACCAAAGGAAGATTCAGAAAAACCAACTTTGAAGTTTGAACTGACATGTTTTGGATTTCTATTTAAGACTCATTTCAGAACGAGAAGAAAACCCTTCCTTCGTTGTAGAGAAAAAACCTTGAAAATTAAAATGCACGTCAGCAAACCGAAGAACAACCGAAATATAAGAAAGTCAAGCACACGTTAGCGCCACCTCATCGGTGGGTTTAACGACGGGTTCAAATAGTGGGACGATTAGAATTATTGTTTTTTAATCTTTTTCCTATTCTTTTTAAACCAACCATACGTTGTCTTGTCAAGTGTCCTCATCAAAACACATGTTTCACAAAATTCAAAAAAGAACTATTTTGGTCAATAGGAAGTGAAGGTTTTCTCATCGTTCAACGTGAGAACTTTATTTATCTAGGCCTTTAAATCTTTAGATTTGTTGGCCAATTTTGCTATATAAAGTTCATTAATTGTTTCTACAAGTGCAGTGGTGTGTTTCTCGGCGAAAAGAAAGGTTTCACCTCGATTTTGTTTCGTTTACCTTTCCTATTCATTCACCTTTGAGGGGAAAGTAAAAGTTAGTGATAATTCTTATTTCGAAAAGAAGAAATGTTAGCGCTGATTTTGTCGGTAAGCACACTGCACACCAACTTATAAGTGGACCTCTACCCACCACTTTCAATTCCCTACTCCCATGGAGGCCATTGCCTGTCAGACTACTGGCGTTGCAAATATTTCGTGGTGGCAAGCTTTACAGCAACGCGGGGCACTGGTTGGCCCCATTTTTTCATCCCACTATATATAACGTAGTGAAACTCGTTTGTGTTAACTTGCAGCTTGATATACGAGGTGATCCGTACGGATTGTTAGCGGCACATCCATTGGCGCCTTTAGTATCTCTACACCATCTAGATTACGTGGAACCGTTATTCCCAAAAATGACACAGTTGGATGCCGTTAGGATGTTGATGGATAATGCATAAAAATGGATCCAGGTCGAACTTTACAACAAAGTGTTTGTTACGATTCGAAACGTGATTGGTCGATAGCTGTGTCGTGGGGGTATACTATACAAATCTATCCTTATTTTTTATCAGCAAAAGAGCTGTGCACTCCTTTACAAAGTTTTGGGACGTGGAGCAGGCGGAATGAAAATTTGTTTACGTTTAATGTAAGGCCTGTTAATAGTGACCCATGTGAAGGTCCATTTATCTTTTTCTTGGAAAAACTGGTTAAGGGTCGGAGGGAAACAGTTACTTTGACCAAATTGGAATGAAATGTTATCATCCAAAATATGTTGCTGCTATGAAAGTTACGACAGTTGTGATATCTTCGTCCATAATGGACAATAACGAGTGGCTCAAGGTATATACGCTCTCATCATCTTTTTTCTTTCTTTGTTTGATTGTTGTTGTATACCGTTTGGGAGGTTGTACAATATCGGCATATCGCAACTACTAGGGGATGGCGGCCTGGTCGTGAGAAATAACGTCTGGGGTGCCTTTGTGATATTGTGGACTTTAAGAAGCTCCTAGCCCACGTTCTTTAATTGGTTTTGAGACTGTCTATATCTTTGGAAATGAAACAGGGCCCACGGAGACAATGCTGTGAGACCAGGAATGGGAATTCGGCTGATGAATCATGATAAGGAGAATGTGATTCGGATGAAAATCAGAAAGTGCAATCCAACTTCCAAGGGAATCCTTCTCTCCCAGTTAGATTGTCATTTCATGGGCCTCTACTACTTACACCTGTAAAATGCTTTAGTGATTTAGGTCGAATAAACAAAGAATGGAGAAATCAAATTGAAGCTCGCATACGGAAGAAGTCTTGCTGGGGACTTGCATATTATGGCAACCATTTGGGTTCGTTCAACTAATCTCTAGGTAGGGGAGTGGAAGTAACCGACCCTATGGCATGGTCAGATGGTTGTATATAGCCACTCCTGTGACTCCCCCGTCATTCTTTTCTCGGTGGTTTGGAACTTACGGGGTTTGAACCCTACCTCCTCAGCGAGAGAGCATGTCGACCATCATACCACTTGATAGTTGGTACTCCCCTGTCATTCAAGGTGGCCAACATAGAGTGTACTTGAACTAGAAAATGATTGCCAATTCTTAGGTTTACAATGAGAGACATTCTATTTGGAAATTGCGCTAAATTCAACAATTTTAGTAGAGCGCAATAATTTTCCCTAAATTCAACAAAGTAGATTATGAACTCCTCCACTGACAAAGCAAACCAATGGTTTTCCCTTTCAAGAATATAATGTCGTTGTAGACAAGTTAAAGTTGATATTTTTCGTCCTCTGATCATAGTCACATGGGTCGATTCTGGTGTGGGTTGGTGACGGACCGTAAAATTATGCCTCCGGAGCTGTACCCAGCAGGACGAAACTCCCCGATGCTCTAGTTGTGACGCAGTGAATGGGCATTGGTTATGCCCTGGACTTGTACTTAGTTCACTGCAGATCTATTTCCAGCTTCCTTACTTCGCTTCGGCATTGAGAAGCTGGATGCATACTGTAAGGGTGCATCATCCAGGCTCATGTCATCCTTGCCTTTCATCATCCTTGTGATACAAGTGGCTTATGCGAGCTTCCCTAACTTGCATATTGGTTAGCTTCTTTCCCTGTCCATGCCCAGTTTGCAATTCATGCAAGTCATTGAATGGTTTGATAGGAAGCATAAACATACAAAGAATAGATTCAACTACCTCAGTATGGAAAGAATCATCTCTTACTTCGCATTACCGATCAAGATTATATGAATTACTATTAGAGTACTACTCGGTCGAACTCGTAAGTTTTTCTATCTCAAGCTTGTTGTCAATGTTAGTTGGATAAAACTATATCTAGATTTCTAATCTACTAAAGTCAAGCCTTGAACTAGGATTAGAGTATGGTAGTTGAGTATTAGACATCACCGAATAACCCTTGAAGATTGAAGATTGAAGACTGAAGAACAAACGAAGACATTGAAGAACTTCATCGGCGAAGAGGCATGTGAAAACTGAAACATCTTATTTATTCACAACATCACCATTTTATCTTTGTGAGACTATGTCGTATGATTTTGGTAGATTAAATATTGCAAAGAAGAAGTTTTGAATCAAGCTTGTCTTGTTAAATATCTCGAAATATGATTCAAGCAATGGATGTTCATAGATCCTTGACAATCTTGGTTTACAACAATTTATTGTTCAAAAACTATTTTTCTTTCAAGTTGATCATTTGGAAATTTCCCAAGCAATAATATTTCATATCTATGACGATTGAGAATGTTTCAAATCATGAAAGAGAGTTTTTCAGAGCTACGGAAATATGGACACAGTAGGTATGCATACCCAGTACGCGTACCCTAGACGTATGAGTTCCAGAACGTAGGTTGGTACTTATACCCAGTCAGCGTACCCCGAGGTTCTGAATTCGTATAAAGGGAAAAGGTACGCATACCCAGTACGTGTACCCCAAGGGACTGAGTTCATGAATATCTTAGGGTATGCAGACCCAGTACGCGTACCCTATCTCCAAGAATTCACGAACTAGACCATAGGTATGTGTACCCTTACACATACCTACCTAGTACGAATTCGAGAAATGGACCATAACTCCAACTAATATACCAAAATCGCTCATGGATGACAGCTCAATATTATCTAGCATACAATTATACTTTACTAATATATCTCACCTTGTCAAGGAATATCTTTGAACAATGAAAGAATATGATTTTAGCATTTGTTCAAATTACTAACTATGTCGACATCTTGAACTTTCTTAAACAACAACCTATATTTTGGTATTCACACAAACCCTAAAGTAATATGAAAACCAGAAATATATTTTGTTATTAGGACCGGCCCTGCAAGAGATCTCCAATAGGGAACGATCCCGTTATAGATCCCCAAGGCAGGGATCATTCCTTCTATTGATCCCCAATAGAGATCGGTCCAGCTATAGATCCTCAATACGAATCGGACCACCAACCTCATTGATTCTTTTAAACTATGAAACAAGTTTCGGAAGTTTACTTCCTTAAACTCATGTAGTTAAAAATAGTTTTCTAGGAATGCAATCAATCTAAATTTCATTACATAATCTAGTAACAAGTTACAAAACTATTGTTTATCTCGCAATTACGAAGTTCAAAAGATAGACGTTATACTTCATAATTTAATATACCAAAATTGTGAAACAACTTTTAAATTCTTCCTCGACACTTTGATCATAATGAACTGATCAAGTCTCCAACACTATAAATTTATTTATATAACTTTGCATGTTTTGTTTTCAATATAAATGACTTGAAAGCAACGTAGTTTGAAATGGAAACAAGTCAAATCTTATATTACTAACTTTGAACAGAAGGATAATGTGTTCCTTGATGCCAATACGCCTTCAGGTTCTTCAGCATAACACGATTTTGTCTCAGTATTTATAGATTTCCTAGTCTAACCTAACGAAGTTGACTCTAGTAATTTAATCAAGGGACCTTGAGTTTTGAAACTAAAATATGACCAACCCTGACATACCAACACTTGGAGGGTTCAACCGAGTGTTAGAGCATAGCTCAGTTGAACCCACCAAGCATTGGTATGTCAAGGTTGGTTGTCATACTTTAGTATCAAAACTCATCTAGAGTCGCTTGATTAATTACTAGAGTTAACTTCGTTTAGGTTAGACTAGAAAGTCTAGGAATATTGAGACTTACAAGTAGTACTCTGAAGACCCGAAGAATGTGAAGAAGTAACGACTGCAACGAAAAAATCATCCTTCAACTTGAGGTTACTTGACTTGTTTTCATTCCTAACATTATGATCAAGGTGTCAAGGATTTATATTGAATTACGAAGTATAACGTTTATTTTTTGAACTTCGTAAATACGAAATCAACATAATCTATGTATTTAGTTACTTGATTATGTGTGGGATATATGTGTGATTTCATCTACAAAACTATGTATTATTACATTGGTTTAAGGAAGTAGATGTATGAACTTGTTCATAATCGAAAGAGAAATCATAAGCGTGTTGCCCCGGTTTTTCATTAAATAATATTTGGATGACCAATGCAAGATGACTAGGTAGAACCTATCTTAACTTATGTTGAGAATCAAAGTAGAACCTGTCATAGCCTATATTGTGTGACAAGGTATAACCGATCCTAACTAGTTTTTGGAAACAAGGTATAGCCGGTCATAACCTATATCCAGTGACATGGTATAACCGGTCCTAACTAGTTTTGGGAAGCATGTCGTATAACCGTTCATAACTTATATTGGGAAGAACGGTATAACCGATCCTAACTTAGTTTGGGAGTCATGGTATAACCGGTCCCTAGAGCAAAACCGAATTTCCTATATTCACATATTTCTTTATGTTATGTGTGCATTTGGAATTAGGGTTTGCTAAGATAGGAAACTTCTAGATGTCGACATTATTTGAACATGTGCATAACTCTTATCATTAATTGTTCAAAGATATTCCTTGATGCTCAAGGTGATCCCAAACCGAAATATTGAAAAGCATTTAATTATGATTTTCAATTTTATATGTTTTAATTACCAGCAATTAATGCATAACCTATTGAAAAGAATTATTGGTTAATGTGGTAAACTAATTATAGAAATTTTCTAAGACAGATTTTAGAAATATTGTTTGACATTTATTGGAAATAGGAAAACCGAAATTAGGTACTTTAATGCATATCTTGAGAATATTTTCAGTTTTCGAATTTCTTTGTTGTCCAAACAACCTTGGTTTATATACACTTGACTTTCCATTTCTTGCAAACTATCCCAAGAGCCAGGCAAACTTCATTCGTGTTGTTTATGGTCGAGTCGTCTATCCGGAGAGGAAAGTACCCTAATTAGGCGAAATCTCTTACGACCGCTCTTTTAAATACTTCTGTGGGACCAAGAAGCTCTACGAGTACCGTTGGTGGGAAACTAGATAATTGCATTGTACTTTAGTTTTCTATTATTTATTTGATTGACTAACGGTTGTTGAAACTTTGTTTGTACCTAGTTTGATTATTCTTGAGAGCCTTCTCTTCTGACATAAGGGTCACCCAAACTAGATCAAAGTATCGACGGAATCTTTAGAACTATTTGTAAATCTAAAGACATCTTGTAATAATCCATTGTTAACAGACTCTGTTTTGTGTGTGATTGATCACAAGAGGATTCAAGTTTGTGTTGTGCATGCATGTTATTAAGAAGGAAATTGAAGATGAAGAAGATTTTCTTAGTGTTAGAGCACTGCTCGGTCGAACTCGCAAGCGTTGCTATCTCAAGCTTGTTTGTCAAGTTTAGTTGCCAAAACTATAAGTCTTGATTTCTAGTCTACTTATAGCTAAGTCTCGGATTAGGATAGTAAGTGTAGTTGAACTTTAGACTTCACGGCGTTCATCGAATGAATACGAAGAACTACTCAAGGGAACTTGTGGAAATTCATCAACAAAATGTATGTGGAGACTTGAACTCATCTATCACTCAAAAGTCTATCTACTCTATCTCCTATTTGAGACAAAAAGTCGTATTGCTATATAGACTTCAATTATGCACATTTGGTATTTCAAGCCGAGTTTATCTCGCTTATCTATTTCTCGAAATATGTGTTGGTAAGCTTTCCCTTTAACCAAGTTCATCTTTTATCCTTGACGAAATTCAAAATATGATCATGTGAAAATCGCCTTGTAACATCTTACATGATTTGTGTGAGACAGTCATTTGATGTAGACTCAGAATGTTTCGTGTTGATCTATTGATCACTTGAAAATTGCTTTGAAGCTAATGATGTAGATTTTGTATGACCAAAATTAATGATTAAATGAAATCTAGTTATATCCGCAAGCGCACGGGTCAATTGTATTATAGATAGCAAATGTGGTTCGTTCCCACAGGAAGTGTGAAATACTCTACCAACTAATACCAAAACTAAATAACAACAAGAGCGACCTTTCTTTCACAAGAAAAAAAGGATTTCTTTGGACATTAACAAATCATATGAAATATGTGTTAGAGCACTGCTCGGTCGAACTCGCAAGCGTTGCTATCTCAAGCTTGTTTGTCAAGTTTAGTTGCCAAAACTATAAGTCTTGATTTCTAGTCTATTTATAGCTAAGTCTCGGGTTAGGATAGTAAGTGTAGTTGAGCTTTAGACTTCACGGCGTTCATCGAATGAAGACGAAGAACTACTCAAGGGAACTTGTGGAACTTCATCAAAAAAAGGTATGTGGAGACTTGAACTCATCTATCACTCAAAAGTCTATCTACTCTATCTCCTATTTGAGACAAAAAATCGTATTGCCATATAGACTTCAATTATACACATTTGGTATTTCGAGCCGAGTTTATCTCGCTTATCTATTTCTCGAAATATGTGTAAGCTTTCGCTTTAACCAAGTTCATCTTTTATCCTTGAAGAAAGTCAAAAGATGATCCTGTGAAAATCGCCTTGTAACATCTTACATGATTTGTGTGAGACAGTCATTTGATGTAGACTCGGAATGTTTCGTATTGATCATTTGATCACTTGAAAATTGCTTTGAAGCTAATGATGTAGATTTTATAAGACCAAAATTAATGATTAAATGAAATCTAGTTATATCCGCAAGCGCACGGGTCAATTGTATTATAGATAGCAAATGCGGTTTGTTCCCACATGAAGTGTGAAATACTCAACCAACTAATACCAAAACTAAATAATCAAATAGACGATGTTTAACGATGTTTCAGATAATTGGGACGAAATAAAATAATAATAATTCTAACAATGAACAAATTGGGAATGGGTTATTAGGGTTTTCGATTTCCACCAATTCGATCATATAAAACTCTACTAATCTCTATTTATTACTCAAGACAAATTTCGAAATCAATCTCATGTCTCGGAAGATGGCATGTTATAATCTAAAATATTGTTTCTCCGTTGTAATCTCCTTCGCTTCATATGTAGTGATTTTAAAGCATTACATATCAATTCTAAAGCATACCACTTCAAAGGACTTAACCCAAGCACGAAATATCAATTGAAAAGCATAAGTAAGCAAGAAAAACACATAAACGATTAAACACCAAACTATATATGAAGAGAAATTACTAATCAATCAAATCATTATTAGAAATATCATTGTAGAGTTTATAAAATTAAATGGCTTCTATCTAAACCCTAACACGGCTCTAGCCAGACATGGCTTTCTCAAAAGCCATAAACATATTCAAATCAAATCAAAACTAACTAGGCGAAAACGAAAATGGGAGAAATAATCTTCAAACCCTACTCCCTGTTTACGGCTGTGTGCCGCCTCCTCTTTCTGTTTCTGTTCCGTTTTCTATTATAGGTGTTGCTGCGAAGGAATTTCATTAAGACGTAGCAAATAATTGCTTCGGCCAAGTCCAATATAAATTCAGGCCCTCTTAGTGCTCCTTCAAAAAACCGGCCACACACTCGGCACCCTTGTTAACTCCCAACAGCACCAACCAGTTCTGGCCGTCAAAATCTCGGTATCAGCTAACACTTCCTTTCTCCGTCAACTGCCTATGAGTCTTCAACAGCTCCATCACCCAGTTCCATTCAGTCCTTCTAAGTCTCGGCCACACACAAATTATACCACTTGTTCCATCTGTAACTCCAGCCATCCAACTTCTTCTCAGGCGCAACGTCAGTATTACCCATACATTCTCAAGACTCATAACAGCTGCAGCTGAATTCTAACAAGACCCCAATTAAGATCAAGCCAAGAGGCCGCAGTGATCAACAAACAACATTTTTGCTGTTAATAATCGCCGAAATTCCAAGACTATATAATCCGAGCAAACAGTTCCATCTCCACTCGATTCGAATCAAACCCAACTTCGAGCAGAAGCTCAATTCCATCTCCATTTCGTCTACGATCTGTATACAGTCACCACTGACTGCAATCAATCACCTGCGATCAGCTCAACCAGTCACCCATCTCGACTCCTCTATAACCTGTAAATCTCCGAAGTCCATTACATCTGACCCCATGTTGTATCCATCCCCAGAGTCTCCATCTCATTCGAGTACAGTCCCGTGAACTGATTGCAACCAACGCCATTCGATAAGACAGCCCATGCAAATCATTCCCTTTGTTCGCTGCTGTGTGTATTTATCTCGGCTACAGCTCGCAGGAAATCTCCCATTCAACCACAGCTATCTTCATCTCACACCATAGTTCCGTCTCCGACATTTCCTTCTCAATCCAACTTCAGCCATGCACAGAATCTGAACTCCATTTATTGACTTCAATCACTAATACTTCAGCCATACCCATTTTCAGATCGCATCAAGTAATTTTCCTGTTGGAAATTCATTCTCCATCTCTGAGCTTCACATACGACCAAACTTCAGACCAATTTTCGCAAACCACAGCACCAATTCTGTCCGTCTGTTGCCCTTATGAATCTTAGCTGCAACCAGCTCAACCAAAACAACTCCACGACAGAAATAACCAGGCCAGTGCACGAACAGAACCTTCTCCATCTTCTTCTCTCTATTCGTGTTCTCCCATCACCGTCTCCATTAACATTAACCCATCTATTTATTCCACCATCTGCATCTCTCCTTGCAGTTCACGGCCATGGCATCAATTCCCTTTCTCTCGGCCAATTTCTCGAGCACTAGGCATGCTATAATCTCTGATTCTAGAGGTATCTTGCCGTTGTTTCTCCGGCTCTCGTCAATAGCTTAGTGCACCTGCAATTTCAAATCTAACGAGAACCCAAGTTCCGAAGCACAATCAAGATACTAAACAGTCTCCAATCCAGGCTGTACATCCACATAATCAACGACAACAGCCCTTCTTCTTGCTGGTTTCACGGCACAAACTTCAGGCCAAAAACGACCAATCTTTCTCCCCCATCTTCTCGCGTGCCATCCAAATGCAACCATCAGCAACCATCGAACTCAGCGATAGAAGTTCAGCCAACACACATAACCTTGACTTCGACAAACTTCATTGAGATCCAATTCCAGTTCATTCAGTAGCCACACCATCTTCCCTTACTGAAAACATCAATCGATCCATGACCTCTCTTCACCTCGATGACAACGGCAGCCTGAATAGAGAAATGAGAATTTCTTTCTTTGTTTTGTAAAACGAAAAGTGATGCTTTGGATTATCTTGTAGACATATCACCAACAGATGTGGTAAACAGTTGCCACGTCCCCCCAGCTCCTTAGCCACCAGTGGACTTAATTGTTCTGCTTGCAGTGATGTAGTAAGATGGTGCAGCAACATTAGATTGTTGAGCTCGGTCTCCTTTGGTGCCATGAACTGCAGCATTGGTATTTTGAGTCGAAAACGCCATAAATCTCTCCATTTAGACGTTTTCTTTCCGGATGAATAGATTTCGTTGTACTTTCTACAAAAGCACTAAAGTAGTATTGTTAGATTTCCTTGTACTTTCTACAAAAGCACTAAAGTAGTATTGTTAGCCAAAATATCGAGTCCTAACTAATATAAATATGGGTACAAAATGTAGCACTTACGTGCTTATCAGCTAATAGTTTGTGTGAGACAGCTATTGTCGTCTTCCAAGAATGTTTCAATGATTGAAATGAGGGTTTAGAACATGTAACCATGATTGGATATAAACATAATGTGTATTCACATTTGTGTAAAGTCCTAAACCCGGAACCATGGTATGCGTACCCGTACGCATACTGGTTGGTTGTTGGAAGTTCGGGAACTAAGTATGCGTACCCGTACGCGTACTGGCGGAAGTCCAAGTCCCCTGAATTTATGCTGGAGTTTGGAAGAGTAAAATGGTATGCGTACCCGTACGCGTACTGGCGTAACCAAACTCCGTCCGGCTACTTAGGTATGCATACCCGTTTGCATACTTAAGTAGGTCATGTTCTAAAATTGGTTTATTCATGAACTAATACATTTATATAATAAGGAATGCAATCTTTTGCAAACCGTGGCTATAATGTTCATGGAATGATTCGAGTGAATCAAAATCGATTTTTCTTCAATTGTGTCTTGTATACTTCTATGAGAATATAAACAATTGAACAACTCTCTAACTAGTTTCATTTGAGTCATTTGAACTAGATATGATAAAGATGAATAAGGTTGATATGAAAGTGCTCATATGGATAACCATTGGTTAACTATTGTTGAACCAACTAAGTGTACACGTTTAGGTACGGTTACCTTTATCAAAATGATGGTACATTTCATTTGTGTATAACAAGCTAAGTTCGATCTAACGGTTGAAAGATATTATCTTGAGTCTAATCAGGTTTTAATCTAACGGTGAATATTGAATGCTTTGTTACCAAGGTAACTTAGATTGCAAACCCTGATTTGAAGACTATACAAAGGAAAACTCTAGCAACTGGGAAACCTAATACCCACACCTCCTGTGTGATACTAGTTGCGACTAGAGTCGATTCTCCTTTAACCTTAGGTTTTTCACGAAACCCTGTAGGTTAACGACTTAAAGACTTCATTGGGATTGTGAAGCCAGACCCAACTATTTCTCTGTAGTTGCGTGTTCTGATCTTGCTGTTTTCTATCGTGATTGAGTACTATCTTCTTTAAGATTTGCTCGAGATTTATTCTCCGATAGGCAAGATTGAAAAGTAGTCACAAACATCTTCGTCTCATCGTTTGTGATTCCACAATATCTTGTTTCGTTAATCGATTAAGATTATTGTGAGGTGATTGATAATAGTAGGATGTTCTTAAGGAATATAAGTCTGGTTTATCAATTGGTTCATGTTCACCTTGATTTATCAAAAGACGGAACAAAACTCATAGGTATATCTGTGGGAGACAGATTTATCTATAAAATAGACTTTTATGTGTGAGACAGATTTATTTATCCAGTCTTCAACTTTGGGTCGTAGCAACTCTTGGTTGTAGGTGAGATCATCTAAGGGAATCAAGTGCGCAGAATCCGGCATGGTTCAAGAGGTGTAAGGAATGCCACAGTACCTTGATCAATATGAGATTGATTATGGTTCAAATACATTCCAGTCCGAAGTTAGTTTGGTAGTAGGCTAGTGTCTGTAGCGGCTTAATACAGTGAGGTGTTCAAATATGGACTAGGTCCCGGGGGTTTTCTGCATTTGCGGTTTCCTCGTTAACAAAACTTCTGGTGTCTGTATTATTTCTTTTCCGCATTATATTTTGCTATATAATTGAAATATCATAGGTTGTGCGTTGAATCGATCAATTAGTAAATCCAACCTTTGGTTGTTGATTGAAATTTATTGATCCTTGAACATTGGTCTTTGGTACCGTTCAAGTTATTTCTTTTATATTCAATCGGGCTCGCAAATTTCTATTTGTTTGATTGCAGATTGAATTGAGTAATTGAGATACAACTCTTGGATATACTTTTCTTCAGATTGGATCTGACTGTCTAGTTGATTCTCTCGAAAGTATATTGGAGTTTGTCCATACAGATTGCTAAGCGAAATATTGGGTTTGTTTGTTAGACCCCCGCTTTTTCAGTTGTTAGTTTTCGTATCTTGCGAATTTGTGCACACATCTTGGTCGGATGGGATCCGACTTTGATTAGATTTATCTAATCAGAAAGTCGTATAGATCGGTAACTATCATTTAGTGGTATTCTTCAATATCTGAATCTGATAGTTGTGAATCTGAATCTAAGTTACCGATCCGGATTGATCTTACCAGACAAAGGAGTTTATTTGATTAAACATAAGAGCCTTTGTCGACTACTCAACATATATTTTATACTAAAGATAATTGAAGTGGTTACCAAATAGATTTGTTAGGAATACAATCAAAAGGAGTTGTGTACATAAAGACTTTACTTGGTAAAGCAACTTGAGATAGTGATTTCTGTCTTGAGAGTTACGTGCATGACCAAAAAGTCAAAGACGTAGGGATACTGAGGAAACTAAGTAACTAGGGGTAGTTTACTTGGTCTAACCTGTATGAAGTTGGATTTGAAAACTCGAGGGTCTAAAAACTACACCCAATATTTCGTTTAGGCAATCTTTATGGACTAACTCCAATATACTTCCAAGAGAATCGACTAGACAGTCAGACTCAATCAAGGAAAATACATCCAAGAGTTATATCTTTGTTTCTCAATGCAATCATCAAATCAAACAGATAGAAATCCGCGAGCCTGATTATTATGAGAAATAACTTTAACGGTACCAAAGACCAATGTTCAAGTGTCAATCAATTTATATCAACAACCAAAGGTTGGATTATCTAATTGATTGAACTACGCACAACCTGTGATATTTCAATTATATAAACAAATATAATGCGGAAAAGAAATAACACAGACACCAAAAATTTTGTTAACAAGGAAACCGCAAATGCATAAAAACCCCGGGACCTAGTCCAAATTTGAACACCACATTGTATTAAGCCGTTACAGACTCTAGCCTACTACAAGTTAACTTCGGACTGGAATGTAGTTGAGCCCTAACCAATCTCACACTGATTAAGGTACAATCGCGTTCCTTACGCCTACGAATCCCAACATGACTCTACGCACTTGATTCCCTTAGCTTATCTCACCCACAACTAAGAGTTGCTACGACCCAAAGTCGAAGACTTGATAAACAAATCTGTCTCACACAGAAAAGTCTATTGAATAGATAAATCTGTCTCCCACAGAAATACCTACGAGTTTTTGTTCCGTCTTTTGAAAAATCAAGGTGAACAAGAACCAATTGATACACCGTACTTATATTCCCGAAGAACAGCCTGGTAATATCAATCACCTCACAATGATCTTAACCGTATGGAAGCGGAACAATATATTGTGGAATCATAAATGATGAGACGAAGATGTTTGTGACTACTTTTTATCTTACCTATCGGAGATTGAATCTTGAGCAAACCTTAGAGAAGATAGTACTTAATACGATAAAACAAAGTAAGATCAGAACATGCAACTACAGAGAAAATAGTTGGGTCTGGCTTTAGAATCCCAATGAAATCTTTGAGTCGTTAACCTATAATGGTTTTAGAAAAACCTAGGTTAAAGGAGAATCGACTCTAGTCGCAACTAGTATCACATAGGAGGTGTGGGGATTAGGTTTCCCAGTTGCTAGATTTCTCCCTTATATAGTCTTCAAATCAGGGTTTGCAATCTAAGTTACCTTGGTAACAAAGCATTCAATATTCACCGTTAGATGAAAACCTGATTAGACTCAAGATAATATCTTTCAACCGTTAGATCGAACTTAGCTTGTTATACACAAATGAAATGTACAATCATTTAGATAAAGGTAACCGTACCTAAACGTGTACACTTAGTTGGTTCAACAATAGTTAACCAATGGTTAGCCATATGAGCACTTTCATATCAACATTGTTCATCTTAATCACAACTAGTTCAGATGACTTAAATGAAACTAGTTATAGAGTTGTTCAATTGTTTATATTCTCATAGAAGTATACAGGACACAATCGAAGCAAAATCGATTTTGATTCACTCGAATTAATTCATGAACATTATAGCCACGGTTTGCAATGATTGCATTCCTTATTATTTTAATGTATTTGTTCACGAATAAACCGATTTTTAGAACTTAACCCACTCAAGTATGCAAACGGGTAAGCATACTAAGAGTTCCGGACTTGGTCTGTCCGCCAGTATGCGAACGGGTACGCATATTGTCGTTCACGACCAAACTCAGTTGAATCCCCGGACTTGAACTGTACGCCAGTACGCATACGGGTGTGCATACTAAATTCCCGGACTTCAACTGTTAAACCAGTACGCATACAGGTGTGCATACTATGGTTCACGGACTTGGAATAAATTTCAACAGTTAGCATACAAGAACGCATATTGTGTTATATCCAATCAATGGTTAATTATTCTAAACTCCATCTTAATCATTGAAACATTCTTAGAAGACGGGAATAGCTGTCTCACACAAACTATTAGCTTCAAAGCAATTTTTAAGTTATCAATAGATCAATACGAAACATTCCAAGTCTACATCAAATGACTGTCTCACACAAATCATGTAAGATGTTACCAGGCGATTTTCACATGATCATCTTTTGACTTTCGTCAAGAATAAAGATGAACTTGGTTAAAGCGAAAGCTTACCAACACATATTTCGAGAAATATGTAAGCGAGTTAAACTCAACTCGAAATATCAAATGTGTATAAAGTGAAGTTTATATAGCTATACGAATTTTGTCTCAATAGGAGATAAAATAGAAATAGACTTCTGAGTGATAGATGAGTTCAAGTCTCCACATACCGTTTGTTGATGAAGTTCCACAAGCTCCCCTTAGTAGTTCTTCGTCTTCAATCGATGAACGCCGTGAATTCTAAAGCTCAACTACACATACTATCCTAATCCGAGACATAGCTATAAGTAGAATAGAAATCAAGACTTATAGTTTTGACAAACAAGCTTGAGATAGCAACGCTTGCGAGTTCGACCGGGCAGTGCTCTAACAATCTCCCCCTTTGTCAATTTTAGTGACAAGACTATCAATACATATGGATTATAAAATAAAACATTGTAGCTTCTCATCCAAATGCTTGATTTCCTTGGTTCTTCAACATTACTCGAAATCTTCGTCACTTCCAAGTACTCCAGTGATTCTGAAAGTGTTCAACTCCGCATAATTGTTGTTGAAAATCCGTAGCCATAACAATAATTCCATAAGACTGTTTTCTTATTGTTATACAGTGTCATAGTATTATTACACAGCATCAAAGTTTAATTGTATCATAACTTTGATAATAATACTACGGTGATATGTATCACTCCCCCTTAGTCAATACTTCATCTCTCAATGAAAACCACTCCCCCTTACATAATGATCCATAAACCATTTGTATTTGTAGTGTGAACTACACAATAATTCTCCCCCTTTTTGTCAATATAAATTGGCAAAGGTACGAAAACTAGCGGGATAATAATGAAATTCTCATAGAGATACTTCATGACTAAAAGAGAACATATCAACATTGTTTCAATGATTTCACATAGTCGAAACTTAGTGTATTCATCAAGGAGTTTATAAAGATATAAGAAAACTCCTACAATATTCCACAGTCGCACTCCCCAAAATGATTTGGCAATTAAGCACAAGTTAGTTTAAGAACTCTCCCTCATAAAATTTCATTCTCGAAAGAACAACAAGAGCGACTTTTCTTTCACAAGAAAAAAAGGATTTTTTTGGACATTAACCAATCACATGAAATATGTGTTAGAGTACTGCTCGATTGAACTCGCAAGCGTTGCTATCTCAAGCTTGTTTGTCAAGTTTAGTTTCCAAAACTATAAGTATTTATTTCTAGTCTATTTATAGCTATGTCTCGGGTTAGGATAGTAAGTGTAGTTGAGCTTTAGACTTCACGGCGTTCATCGAATGAAGACAAAGAACTACTCAAGGGAACTTGCGGAACTTCATCAACAAAAGGTATGTAGAGAATTGAACTCATCTATCACTCAAAAGTATATCTACACTATCTCCTATTTTTGACAAAATTCGTATTGCTATATAGACTTCAATTATACACATATGGTATTTCGAGCCGAGTTTATCTCGCTTATCTATTTCTCGAAATATGTGTAAGCTTTCGCTTTAACCAAGTTCATCTTTTATCTTGAAGAAAGTAAAAACATGATCATGTGAAAATCGCCTTGTAACATCTTACATGATTTGTGTGAGACAGTCATTTGATGTAGACTCGGAATGTTTCGTATTGATCATTCGATCACTTGAAAATTGTTTTGAAGCTAATAGTTTATATGAGACAGCTATTGTCGTCTTCCAAGTATGTTTCAATGATTGAAATGAGGGTTTAGAACATGTAACCATGATAAGATATAAACATAATGTGTATTCACATTTGTGTAAAGTCCTAAACCCGGAACCATGGTATGCGTACCCGTACACATACTGGTTGGTTGTTGGAAGTCCGGGAACTAAGTATGCGTACCCGTACGTGTACTGGCATAAGTCCAAGTCCCCTGAATTTCTGCTGGAGTTTGGAAGAGTAAAATGGTATGTGTACCCGTACGCGTACTGGCGTAACCAAACTCCGTCCGGCTACTTAGGTATGCGTACCCGTTTGCATACTTAAGTAGGTCATGTTCTAAAATCGGTTTGTTCATGAACTAATAAATTTATATAATAAGGAATGCAATCTTTTGAAAACTGTGGCTATAATGTTCATGTAATGATTCGAGTGAATCAAAATCGATTTTTCTTCAATTGTGTCTTGTATACTTCTATGAGAATATAAACAATTGAACAACTCTCTAACTAGTTTCATTTGAGTCATTTGAACTAGTTATGATAAAGATGAATAAGGTTGATATAAAAGTGCTCATATGGCTAACCATTGGTTAACTATTGTTGAACCAACTAAGTGTACACGTTTAGGTACGGTTACCTTTATCTAAATGATGGTACATTTCAATTGTGTGTAACAAGCTAAGTTCGATCTAACGGTTGAAATATATTAGCTTGAGTCTAATCAGGTTTTCATCTAACGATGAATATTGAATGCTTTGTTACCAAGGTAACTTAGATTGAAAACCCTGATTTGAAGACTATATAAAGGAGAACTCTAGCAACTGGGAAACCTAATCCCCACACCTTATGTGTGATACTAGTTGCGACTAGAGTCGATTCTCCTTTAACCTTAGGTTTTTCCCGAAACCTTGTAGGTTAACGACTTAAAGACTTGATTGGGATTGTGAAGCCAGACCCAACTATTTTCTCTATAATTGCGTGTTCTGATCTTGCTGTTTTCTATCGTGATTGAGTACTATCTTCTTTAAGATTTGCTCGAGATTTATTCTCCGATAGGCAAGATTGAAAAGTAGTCACAAACATCTTCGTCTCATCGTTTGTGATTCCACAATATCTTGTTTCGTTAATTGATTAAGATTATTGTGAGGTGGTTGATAATACTAGGTTGTTCTTCGGGAATATAAGTCCGGTTTATCAATTGGTTCCTATTCACCTTGATTTATCAAAAGATGGAACAAAACTCATAGGTATATCTTTGGGAGACAGATTTATCTATACAATAGACTTTTCTGTGTAAGACAAATTTGTGTATCAAGTCTTCGACTTTGGTTAGTAGCAGCTCTTGGTTGTGGGTGAGATCATCTAAGGGAATCAAGTGCGCCGAATCCGGTGTGGTTCAAGAGGAGTAAGGAACACAATTGTACCTTGATCAGTGTGAGATTGATTAGGGTTCAACTACATTCCAGTCCGAAGTTAGCTTGGTAGTAGGATAGGGTCTGTAGCAGCTTAATACAATGTGGTGTTCAAATCTGGACTAGGTCCCGGGGGTTTTCTGCATTTGCGGTTTCCTCGTTAGCAAAACTTTTGGTATCTGTGTTATTTCTTTTCCGCATTATATTTTGTTATATAATTGAAATTTCACAGGTTGTGCGTTGAATCGATCAATTAGTAAATCCAACCTTTGTTTGTTTATTGAAATTGATTGATCCTTGAACATTGGTCTTCGGTACCATTTAAGTTATTTCTCTTATATTAAATCGGGCTCGCAAATTTCTATTTGTTTGATTGCAGATTGAATTGAGATACAATTCTTGGATATACTTTTCTCGAGATTGATTCTTACTGTCTAGTTGATTCTCTCGAAAGTATATTGGAGTTTGTCTATACAGATTGCTAAGCGAAATTTTGGGTGTCTTTGTTAGACCCCCACTTTTTCAATTGGTATCAGAGCAGGGAAACACGTTCAAGACCTCATAAGTCTGTGTTTATAGCAATCTGACTCTATGGACAGAAGTGTTATCTCTATAAACGTACCGCCAGTCTTCGATGGCTCGAATTATTTATGGTGGAAAATTGTTATGCGTTCCTTTCTTCAAGCGCGTGATTTTCAATCATGGGTTTATGTTGTTAATGGCTATGATCCTCTAATGGTTACAGTATTGCAAAGGATATTGGTAGATATGAACCTAACGAGATACTCACTGTAAAGAAAAACTCTGACGGTTTAAATGCTATCATTCATGCCATTACCCCAGATCTTCAGCACCATGTGACTACGTGCACTCGGTCTAAAGATGAGTGGGATATCTTAGAAACTGTATTCGAAGGGAATACTTGTGAAAAATAAGCTAGCTTCAAAACCTAAATTCTGATTGGGAAAACCTTCATATGGCTTATGAAGATTCATTTGATGAGTTTAATCAGAAAGTGTCTGAAATTGTTAATGCATCTTTTGCATTGGGTAAGACTATTCCTAAAAAGGACATTGTGATGAAAATTCTCAGATCGTTGCCAGCCAAATACGATTCTAAGAAACATGTCATCTTTGAAGGAAATAACCTTAATACTTTATCTAGAAATACTCTGGTCGGGAAGTTAAAGATCTTGGATCATGAGCATACATCCAAATCTGGGAAGGATGTTGCTTTCAAAGAATAAAAGAACACTAAATTACTTGATAAAAGTAAAAGTGTTGGCATCTCTGAAGATGATCCATTATCACCAATTCTCAATGGGTAGAGGGTTAAAATAGGGTGATCCATTATCACCAATTCTCTTTGTGATTGCTCAAGATGTTTTAAGTAGAAGACTTACCAATATGGTGCAGGAGAGGAACTTAATTCCAATGGTGGTTAGAAATGGCATCTATCCTTTACATTTATTCTTTGCAGATGACATCTTCTTGTTTTGTAATGGCCAAAAGAGAAATGTGGAGAAGTTAATGAAGCTGTTACACGATTATCAAATATCTTCTGGTCAAATTGTAAGTATGGAGAAGAGCAAATATTTTGTGGGAGGCACTTCAGATAGCAGGAAAATCCAAATTGTTGATATTTGTGGTATGAAACTCTCTACTTTTCCTGATAAATATTTGGGAGTTAATTTGATACCAGGAAAAATAAAATCATCTCATATATGGAGCTGTGTAGATATGCTACAAAACAAGATGCCTGGATGGATGGGTAAGATGTTATCATTCCAAGAAGGCTTATTTTGGTGAAATTTGTGTTAGGTAGCATGCCAATATACAATATGTCAGTATATAAATGGCCCAAGAAAGTTCTAAATGAATGTGAAAGAGTAATTAGGAACTTTATTTGGTCAGGTGATCCATCATTGAGAAAATTAATAACTGTGAAATGGGAAGAAGTAAATTCACCATTAGCTGAAGGAGGCTTGGGTTTGAGAAATCTAAAAGACATAAATAAAACACTTTTAATGAAGTTAGCTTTGAGAATGCAAAATGGAGATGATGAATGGGCAAGATTTTTTCAAGCTAAATTTCAGACTAAACAAGGTGATTAGATAAATTACTATAAAAAATCTTCCATATGGCCTGGCATAAAATGGGTTCTTGAAGACATTTTTGACAACACAAGATGGCTGGTTGGAGATGGGAAAAGCATTTCAGTTTGGGATGATATATGGGTTAAAGAATCAACTTTAAGATCTCTCCATCCTGATAATGTTTATATGGCACAGAATACTGACATGAAGGTGGGGCATTTATTAAGAAATGGTGAATGGATAATTCCTTCTGAAATAGCGCATATGCTTGATGCTAATGACCTGCCAGTAGTAGATGATGAAAAAGACAGAAGAATATGGATATGGACTAAAACTGGGGACTTTACAGTGTCATCAGCAGTAAACTGTGTAAGAAAGAAATATCCAGTGTTACAATGGCCTAACAAAGTTTGGAACTCATCAATTCACCCTAGTGTGTCAAGTAACATATGGAAGTTGGTGAGAGGGGTTTGGGCAACTTATGAGAACATGAAAAAGAAACGCTTTCAGTTTGCATCAAGATGCTCCTTTTGTAAACAAGCAGAAGAATCCACAGATCATATATTGTGGCATTGTAACTTCAGTGAGAAAATATGGCAATGGTTGGGTGTAGTCTTTAAATTCTTCAACCCTATATCACTAGAAGAGGTTCTCTCAATGGCTAAACAAAAAAGTCCAACTGTGAAGGAATTATGGATTTCTGCAGCATTCATTACAATGAAGGAATTAAGTTTCCTCAGAAACAAAACAGTTTATGATGGGTGCCAGCCTAATGTTGAAGCTCTTAAAAAGAAAATTATCCAGTTTACAAAAGAATGTGAAGTGAGAATGAAGGGACGTATGTGGAATACAGTGGAAGATCTTCAAATTCTCAAGTTCTTTAGAATGAAATGTAGGAAAGTGAAAAGAAGCTTTATTCTGGAATGTCATTTCTCACTTCCTAATGCAAATCAAAATTTACTTTGTTGTGATGGTGCTTCCATACAGAATCCAGGAGAAGCTGGTTATGGATTTATTGGCAGAGATAGTGCAGGTAATTTTTTAATAGCTGTTGCAGGTGGAATGGGGATTGCAACAAACTTTATGGCTGAAGTTTTTGTAGTAATAAATGCTTTGGAATAGGCAATAAGTAAAGGTTTTTTCCAAGTATGCATCATAACTGATTCATCTGCTGTCGTCCAGTCTTTTGTATCTGGAAAAATACCTTGGTATGTGGCTACTAGATGGAATAAAATCCTGGCAAGGCTGATAAATTTGCAATTTGTACATAGCTATAGAGAAATCAATTTCTCTGCAGACATTCTGGCCAAGGAAGGTGCTACTTTAAACAGAGGTGAGAAGAGGATTTATTTTTCTAAGCCATCTTTTATGTTAGAATTAGAAATGCCAAATAAGGATTATTATAGATTTTGCTGAGTTATAGATGGATGTTTGCCTGTAAACATCCATCTTGAGAAAATTTTGGTTGTTTTTGTATTCTTTTTTGTTATCAATAAAAAGTTCAATTATAAAGAAAAAAAAATCTCTGAAGATGATCTTTCTGAGACTGATTCATCAGATGAAGATCTTGACAAGTCAGTCTCTTTGATCACAAGATAGTTTAGAGATCTTCTTTTGAAGAGAAGTAAACGGTTCACCAGAGACAAACCTAAGTCATAAGTTAAACCCCATAATCGTGTTCCTCCTAAAAATAGGTAAACTGACGATACTGATTTTGATGATAGCTTCAAGTGTAAAGGTTTTGGCCATTTTGCAAATGAGTGTCCAAATCATAGAAAATACACTGGAAACAAAGGTCTTGATGCAACTCTTGATGAAATGTCTGATCACTATGATTCTAATGAAGAAGAAAAATCAAGTGTTGCAATCCTCTGTGAAAATATCGACTATGATAATTGTAGCAATACGTACATCAATCTCGATATTCTTCCAGGAGAAACTTCGACCACCATGGAGGATAAAATGGATTTATCTTTGTTCACTGGAAATTCTATGTCTGATTTTTCAGGTTCTACCGTTTGTCTAACAGCATGCACAGCTATAACGTCTAAACCATCCTCCATATTGACATGTTCTTATTGTACTCTCAAGGGTCATGTACTCTCCAAATGTTTCAAGTACAAACATAAGATAAGATATGTCAACAAATTTCAGCGGAGAGCAAATCGATTAGCAAACAAGCTCAAACTTGTTCAGAAGTCGTCTGAGGTATGTTATCTCATCTCTTCTCCGAAGAAATTAATTTCAAAAGAAAAAAATTAGACCACTAGAGGAAAGAATGAGGTCTAGACAGTCTGTGAAACAGGGTTCTAAGAATTCCATTCATGAAGGTTATGGTGGACAGATTATTGTTCACCCCAGCACAACTTAATTATGTTGGTTGTGTATCTTGTCTCATGTGCCTGGTTTTAAAAAAAAAAAAGACAAGGGTTTGGACACATCAGGCTTTAAGAGGAAAAAAAAAAGTTTTTTTTCGTCTGTTTGGTCTTGTTTTCACCGTTTTTGGAATTCTTCCATCTTTTCATATCTAATTGATATTGAAAGGACTTTACTCTGTTTGAGCAATAAAGGAGGGTTAAAATCGACAATTTTGTCGTCCTTAGGGTTGAGAGTTGTGCGTACGTTAATCCTATAGTGTATAAAGATTCTGTAACCCTACATTCCTTTTTCCTTCTCCGAAAACTCTTTTTATCACAAGATTGCTTGTTGAGTTTGATTTGTGAATTCCTCTCACAATCTTATACTGGTATGGAGAATCCAAGCATTATTTCTTCTGATGGAAAAGATGTTAATATGATTGTTAAGCCATCAATCATGAAGGAAAAAGAAAAATCTCATGTACCTTCAACTTTGAAAAGAAAAATGAGGAATGTAAGAAAACCAAGAGTTGTTCCTTCTAATCAACATAAGTTCTCTGGGGTTCTTGAAGAGTTGAAGGAAATAAGAAAGGAGATATAGAAAATAAAGGCTTTTATGTTTAGGACTCTTAAAATTCAGAAGGCCCTGGTTCGGCATCAGTCAAGAAGGTTCGTTGAAATTGACTCCTATCTCCATGAACCCTATGTTCCAATGACTGTTGACGACAAGGAGTTCAGGGACGATAAAGAATTTTTCAAAGGTCTTAATGTCTAGGAAACTTCTTATGAGAATTTATTCTT
Organism: Papaver atlanticum; assembly: GCA_023531105.1. Taxonomy (NCBI): domain Eukaryota; kingdom Viridiplantae; phylum Streptophyta; class Magnoliopsida; order Ranunculales; family Papaveraceae; genus Papaver; species Papaver atlanticum. Next base: position 1,739,559 of record JAJJMB010001752.1, on the reverse strand, counting down.
GTGTTTTAAGAAGGATAACTAGGGTTTGGAATAGCCATTATTGTGAGTACACATAGCTATTTCCAACGATTTTCATCTTGAAATGTTTTTAGATTTATTTATTTAAATTCTAAAGTTTATTTGGAAGATGATTTTGCAGTATTAATCTGTTTCATATATTGCAACTTGTTACGGGATATGTGTGTTTGCGTCCGTGAACTATGATTGTCCCATACGTGGTCAAAAGTTAAGTCTTTCATATGTCATTATGCAAATATTGATAAAAGATTGAATGAACTTTTGACAAACAAAAGTTAAGCCCATTATGTCATTATGCAAATATTGATGGAAGATGGGATGAAGTTTTGTTTACAAAGATTAAGTCTATTATATATCTCTATGCAAATATTGATGAAAAATAGAATGAATCTTTGTCTATTCCGCAGTATTGGTCTTCCCTGATCCACATTTCTATGAATATACTATGTGGCTCCGTGATTTTTATTATGTTGAGCATTTCCGATTAAATTAATCATGGGTTCTCTTGTGGTTAATTTAATTGAGTATTTTGGATACAAATTCATATTTCATGTGATTTGTCAATGTCCAAAGAAATTCTTCTTTTCTTGTGAAAGTAAGGTCGCTCTTGTTGTTCTTTCGGGAATGACATTTTATGGGGGAGAGTTCTTATTTGAACTTGTGCTTCATTGCCATATCTTTGTGGGGAGTGCGGCTGTAGAATATTATAGGGGTTATCTTGTATCTTTATAAACTCCTTGATGAATGCATTTAGTTTCGGCTATATGATTGCATCTAAACAAAGTTGATATGTTCTCTTTTGGTCATGAAGTATCTCTATGGAAATTTCATTAGGATCCCACTAGTTTTCGTACCTTTCCCAATTTATATTGACAAAAAGGGGGAGAATTAATGTGTAGCTCACACTACAAATACATATGGTTTACGGATCATTATGTAAGGGGGAGTGGTTTTCATGTGAGATGAAGTATTGACTAAGGGGGAGTGATACATATCACCATAGAATTGTTGTCAAAGTTGTGATACAATTGAAGTTTGATGCGGTATAATAATATTATGACACTGTATAACAAGGATTGAGAGAAACTATTTTTTCATTGTTATAGCTACGGATCTTCTACAACGATGATGCTGAGTTGAACACATTTAGAATCATTGGAGTACTTGGAAGTGACAAAGATTTCGAGTAAAGTTGAAGAACCAAGGAGATCAAGCATTTGGATGAGAAGCTACAATGTTTATTTATTTTGTAATCCATATGTATTGATAGTTTTGTCACTAAAATTGACAAAGGGGGAGATTGTAAGAGCACTGCTTGGTCGAACTCGCAAGTGTTGCTATCTCAAGCTTGTTTGTCAAGTTTAGTTGCCATAACTATAAGTCTTGATTTCTAGTCTACTTATAGCTAAGTCTCGGATTAGGATAGTAAGTGTAGTTGAGCTTTAAACTTCACGGAGTTCGTCGAATGAAGACGAAGAACTACTCAAGGGAACTTGTGGAACTTCATCAACAAAAGGTATATGGAGACTTGGACTCATCTATCACTCAAAAGTCTATTTACTCTATCTCTTATTTGAGACAAAAAGTTGTATTGCTATATAGACTTCAATCATACACATTTGGTATTTCGAGCCAAGTTTATCTCGCTTATCTATTTCTCGAAATATCTGTTGGTAAGCTTTCGCTTTAACCAAGTTCATCTTTTACCCTGGACGAAAGTCAAAAGATGATCATGTGAAAATCGCCTTGTACCATCTTACATGATTTTTATGAGAGTCATTTGATGTAGACTCGGAATATTTCGTATTGATCATTCGATCACTTGAAAATTGCTTTGAAGCTAATAGTTTGTGTGAGACAGCTATTGTCGTCTTCCAAGAATGTTGCAATGATTGAAATGAGGGTTTAGAACATGTAACCATGATTGGATATAAACATAGTGTGTATTCACATTTGTGTAATGTCCAAAACCGGGAACCATGGTATGCGTACCCGTACGCGTACTGGTTGGTTGTTGGAAGTCCGTGAACTAAGTATGCATACCCGTGCGCGTACTGGAGGAAGTCCAAGTCCCGTGAATTTCTGCTGGAGTTTGGAAGAGTAAAATGGTATGCGTACCCGTACGCGTACTGGCGTAACCAAACTTAGTCTGGCTACTTAGGTATGCGTACCCGTTTGCATACTTAAGTAGGTCATGTTCTAAAATCGGTTTGTTCATGAACTAATACATTTATATAATAAGGAATGCAATCTTTTGAAAACCGTGGCTATAATGTTCATTGAAGGATTTGAGTGAATCAAAATCGATTTTGCTTCAATTGTGTCTTGTATACTTCTATGAGAATATAAACAATTGAACAACTCTCTAATTAGTTTCATTTGAGTCATTTGAACTAGTTATAATAAAAATAAATAAGGTTGATATATAAGTGCTCATATGGCTAAACATTGGTTAACTATTGTTGAACCAACTAAGTGTACACGTTTAGGTACGGTTACCTTTATCTAAATGATGGTACATTTCAATTGTGTGTAACAAGCTAAGTTCGATCTAACGGTTGAAAGATATTAGCTTGAGTCTAATCAGGTTTTCATCTAACGGTGAATATTGAATGCTTTGTTACCAAGGTAACTTAGATTGAAAACCTTGATTTTAAGACTCTATAAAGGAAAACTCTAGCAACTGGGAAACCTAATCCCCACACCTCTTGTGTGATACTAGTTGCGACTAGAGTCGATTCTCCTTTAACCTTAGGTTTTTCACGAAACCCTGTAGGTTAACGACTTAAAGACTTCATTGGGATTGTGATGCCAGACCCAACTATTTTATATGTAGTTGTGTGTTCTGATCTTGTTGTTTTCTATCGTGATTGAGTACTATCTTCTTTAAGTTTTGCTCGAGATTTATTCTCCGATAGACAAGATTGAAAAGTAGTCACAAACATCTTCGTCTCATTGTTTGTGATTCCACAATATCTTGTTTCGTTAATCGATTAAGATTATTGTGAGGTGATTGATAATACTAGGCTGTTCTTCGGGAATATAAGTCCGATTTATCAATTGGTTCTTGTTCACCTTGATTTATCAAAAGACGGAACAAAACTCATAGGTATATATGTGGGAGAGAGATTTATCTATACAATAGACTTTTCTGTGTGAGACAGATTTATTTATAAAGTCTTCGACTTTCGGTCGTAGCAACTCTTAGTTGTTGGTGAGATCAGCTAAGGGAATCAAGTGTGCAGAATCCGGCGTGGTTCAAGAGGCGTAAGGAACGCAACTGTACCTTGATCGGTGTGAGATTGATTAGGGTTCAACTACATTCCAGTCCGAAGTTATCTTGGTAGTAGGCTAGTGTCTGTAGCGGCTTAATACAGTGTGGTGTTCAAAATTGGACTAGGTCCCGGGGGTTTTCTGCATTTGCGGTTTCCTTGTTAACAAAACTTCGGTTGTCTGTGTTATTCTTTTCCGTATTATATTTTGTTATATAATTGAAATATCACAGGTTGTGCGTTTAATCGATCAATTAGTAAATCCAACCTTTGGTTGTTGATTGAAATTTATTGATCCTTGAACATCGATCTTTGGTACCATTCAAGTTATTTCTCTTATATTCAATCGGGCTCGCAAATTTCTATTTGTTTGATTGCAGATTGAATTGAGAAATTGAGATAAAACTCTCTGATATACTTTTCTCGAGATTGAGTCTGACTGTCTAGTTGATTCTCTCGAAAGTATATTGGAGTTTGTCCATACAGATTGCTAAGAGAAATAGTGGGTGTGGTTGTTAGACCCCCGCTTTTTCAATATGAATTTGTATCAAGAAAACTCAATTAAATTAACCACAAGAGAATTCATGATTAATTTAACCGGAAATGCTTAACATAAGAGAACTTACGGAGCCATACAGTACTTTCACATAGAAGTGGATCAGGGAAAGATCAATACTACAGAATATACAAAGATTCATTCTATTTTTCATTATTATTTGCATAATGACACAATCGATTTTCCATCAATATTTACATAATAGAATTTAACTTTTGACATTGATGGGACAATCATAGTTCACAGACGCAAACACACATATCCCATAACATTATTTGCAATATATGAAACCAATATAGATTAATACTGCTAAATCATCTTCCAAATAAACTTTAGAATTTAAATAAATAAATCTAAAAACATTGCAAGATGAAAATCGTTGGCAATAGCAATGTGTAATAACAATATAGGCTATTCCAAACCCTAGTTATCCTTCTTAAAACACAAGAATAAATTCTCAGAAGAAGTTTCCTAGACAAGATAAAAAAACAACAAGCTAAAGACAAAAGAGTCCTAAACCATCAAAACCGACAATGAACTAAAATCTAAGAGCTTTTCCGGAACCCTCACGAGTCTTGAGACCTTTGAGCTTGTGATTGACAGCATTCACTGCTTCTTCAGATAAGATATCTTCATTGAGAAGATCTTTAACATGTGTCTTCATGAGAACAAGGTCATAGTTAACCTTTTTCATCTCAGTTCTTAATACATCGAGACCCTTCATAGTATCAACGAGCTGCAATTTTGCTTCCTCAAAGTATTTAAGAAAATCGTGAGCCACTTCGGCCGAAACTATCTCATCATTCTCAACATCTTGATGAGTATAAGCATAGTAGCATGAGATATCAGAATAATCATCAGGATTTTGATACTTGATATCATCAACTTCTACTAGGGTTCTTTTCTTCTTTCCTTTGGACCCGAAACCAATACCTTTGTCAAGGAAACCTTTGGCAAAAACACAGGTGCGAGAAGGAGATGACATTCTTGACACAAAATAATAACACAGAGTACGCGTACGTGACTCAATTGGATTGGTATTTAAATGGCTTCTTAGGGAATAACTTTAGGGTTTCTAAAAATTGGTTCTTGACAAGTCAATGTGGATACCCGTACGAAAACAAATATGGTCCCAAAAACACAAACTTAAAAACTGTAAAGTACCTCTTTTACAAGTTAAACAGAATACAACATGAATTTTGCTACGTGAAAAATTTTCTTTCACAATTTTTGGCTCAATAAATTTTATATTTCCACAGAGAGAAAAATTAAGAGCACATGAGTAGCTGACAACTTTGTTGCAACACAAAAAAAAATCAAGAAAAAAAAACAATCGAAAATATTCTCGAGACAAGACAATACTTAGGAAAAGCTGTCTATAGACAATAGTTTAGCTATGGACGATAAGAAAATAGCTCAACTAATCAGAAAGCAATTTACCAATAAGTATACCTGATTATTAGCAAACCTTACTCAACATGATTTTTCTGAGTAAGCATTCAACCCTTGTGATTAATTAGCACAAGTATGAGCTTTATGCTGATCAAATGAATATTTTTTATGGTTAATCCTCTTTCTTCTTCTAATTTTTGGAGGTAACCCTTTTTATGTGAAAAAGTATCATAAAACTAACAATCATCAATGTATGAAACTAAGTTCGAATCCTTACCAGAAGAAGTTCGTATGGAGTCTTATATCCTTCAATTATCAAATTAAGGTTGTCCTTCATATCTCCGTAGTTGTTTCCACCTACTGGTACCTTTCTCACATCATGAACATCATCCTTCACTTTAGGTTGAGAAGGACCTTTCTGAAATCTCCTTGACCGAATTGTATTAATGCTACAATTTGTCTGAACATTCTATGAGCAAATTGAACAGATTTTACTGGAAGAATTCACAGGATGAGTACTAAAACCAATAGGTTTAAACATCTGAATGTAAGTTACACCTTTGAGTATTAAAAGCTAAGGTATGTTGAAGTCGAACAATAGAGTTGTCATTCAACCTAGATTTGTTTTTTCGTTCAACATATCCTTTTGAATCACAAAAGAGACACACTTTCTGATCACCGGAGTAATTAGAGTGTGTAGTATTAGTAACATCGTTAGAAGATTTCTTCCTTCTGCAAGATGTGGCAAATCCATGATCATTGGAAGAACCAGGCACCTCTTTAGCAATAGGAAGGGTTTGTAGTTTAGCTTATGAAATTGGTTTCATTAGAGAAACACAATTAGAACTAGCCACGTTTTCTAAAAACACAGCAGAATCAGAATTAATTAGTATGACGGACTCCACAGAACGACCTTTATCTTGAATTAAGAGATTACTCAAAAGTCGTTCAATTTCATGGGCGTCTTCCTTGAGTTTAGACTCGAGTAAGGTTCGGGATGAACAGACTACAACATTTTCCTTACGAAGAGCCCTTAATTGGGAATCACGATCTTTTACCTTACCAACCATTGTATTGACCTTGTGTTTCCGCTTATTGATTTCAACTGCCGGGATTCTAACAAGTTTTAGAATCGCTGCACTTTCTTGGGCTGCTTCCTTTTCTACTTCAAAATAAGATTCGTCAGTAAGATAATTTGGGTAACACATATCAATACTTGTCTGTTTCATAGGAACATATTGTTCATCTATATGTGATATCGACAAGTCTTTCTCTTTAATAGATTTCATAGAAACAGAACTTTTGTCTCTGGTGATGCGTTTGTCAGAGATAGCACTACAGTCCATAGAGTCAGATTACTACAAACACAGACTTATGAGGTCTTAAACGTGTTTGCCCGCTCTAATACCAATTGAAAACAGGGGGTCTAACAACCACACCCAATGTTTCGTTTAGGAAATCTGTATGGACTAACTCAAATATACTTCCAAGAGAATCAACTAGACACTCAGACTCAATCAAGGAAAATA
>JAJJMB010001752.1:1611844-1732782 GCA_023531105.1 Papaver atlanticum | reverse complement strand
TAGAAATAGACTTCTGAGTGATAGATGAGTTCAAGTCTCCACATACCTTTTGTTGATGAAGTTCCACAAGCTCCCCTTAGTAGTTCTTCGTCTTCAATCGATGAACGTCGTGAATTCTAAAGCTCAACTACACATACTATCCTAATCCGAGACATAGCTATAAGTAAACTAGAAATCAAGACTTAAAGTTTTGACAACTAAACTTACCAAACAAGCTTGAGATAGCAACGCTTGCGAGTTTGACCGGGCAGTGCTCTAACAATCTCCCCCTTTGTCAATTTTAGTGACAAGACTATCAATACATATGGATTATAAAATAAATAAACTTTGTAGCTTCTCATCCAAATGCTTGATTTCCTTGGTTCTTCAACATTACTCGAAATCTTCGTCACTTCCAAGTACTCCAGTGATTCTGAAAGTGTTCAACTCCGCATAATAGTTGTTGAAGATCCGTAACCATAACCATAATTCCATAAGACTGTTTTCTTATTGTTATACAGTGTCATAGTATTATTACACAGCATCAAAGTTTAATTGTATCATAACTTTGACAATAATACTACGGTGATATGTATCACTCCCCCTTAGTCAATACTTCATCTCACAATGAAAACCACTCCCCCTTACATAATGATCCGTAAACCATTTGTATTTGTAGTGTGAACTACACAATAATTCTCCCCTTTTTGTTAATATAAATTGGCAAAGGTACGAGAACTAGCGGGATCATAATGAAATTCTCATAGAGATACTTCATGACTAAAAGAGAACATATCAACTTTGTTTCAATGATTTCACATAGTCGAAACTTAGTGTATTCATCAAGGAGTTTATAAAGATACAAGAAAACTCCTACAATATTCCACAGCCGCACTCCCCACAAAGATTTGGCAATTAAGTACAAGTTCAATTAAGAACTCTCCCCCATAAAATTTCATTCTCGAAAGAACAACAAGAGCGACCTTTCTTTCACAAGAAAAGAAGGATTTCTTTGGACATTAACAAATCACATGAAACATGAATTTGTATCCAGAAAACTCAATTAAATTAACCACAAGAGAACTCATGATTAATTTAATCGGAAATGCTCAACATAGGAGAACTTACGGAGCCATACAGTACTTTCACATAGAATTGGATCAGGGAAAGATCAATACTGCAGAATTTACAGATTCATTCTATTTTTCATCAATATTTGCATAATGACACAACAGACTTAATCTTTGACATCAAAAGCTCATTCTATTTTCCATCAATATTTGCATAATGACATAATAGACTTTAGCTTTTGACATTTATGGGACAATCATATAGCTCATGGACGCAAACACACATATCCCATAACATTATTTGCAATACATGAAACCAATAAAGTTTTTTTTTTTGCTAAGAAAAAAAGGATATCATCATTAAATAAAGAGAAGGATTACAAAATATGATTCAAGAAGTGAGGTTGATCAACTTCCAATGAACCAGTTACACACAGCCTTCTACTGTATTTAGCCGCAGAATCAGCCTTAAGAGTTATAATCTCTACTAATGTACTCGAATTTAAAGAAAGATAAGTTGTTTGCTAGTTTTAAACAATCATCTAAGATAGAACTGGCAGCCCAACTAATTTGAGCTCCACCTTTATTCAAAATAGAAATAACATTCATAGAATCACTTCTTATGCAGATGTGGTTAAGGCCTTTACTAATGCTCCATTGTAGTGCTTCAAAGACTGCCAAACTTTCTGCTTCATCCACACTGCCGGTATAACCGTGAACTATTCTGCATCCTTGATAATTACCTGTCATATCATAACATACAACACCAACACCAAATCTATTAGAGTTATCATAAAATGAAGCATCGCAATACAAAATGAAACAGTCGTCAGGCAATCCAGAATTAGATGGTAATAGATTAAGCATATGCGCAGGAACCCGCAGAGCAGAATTGTTGCCATTCAAGGAACGCTCAGTTTCATTACATAGACTAGTGACCCATCTAGCAGTTACAACATGATTAAGCATTTTATCCTGGAAGATTTTGTAGCATCTTTCCTTCCAGATACACCAAGCGGTAGTGAAGAGAGCAATTTGGATATCTCTGGAAATAGAACTACTTAACCACTTTATTATCCAATCCTTAATACTAATGTCAGAATCAGCTTCTTGAATAACTAAGTGACCGTGAGGGGTCCTGGACCAAACATCTTTAGCAAATTTGCACTTGAGCAGAATGTGTTCAGTAGTCTCATGACAGTGGTCAGAACATGAATCGCAGATTGTACTGCGGTTTTGGTTATACCTGTAGAGAGTACACTTGGAAGGAAGGATATTCTGGACACACTTCCAAAGGAATAACTGAACCTTTGGAAGAACAGGGGCTGACCATAATTGTTTGTAGGCAGGGAAATGGCTATTAGAAGATAGCCTAGCAGAAGGAGCAGTAGCCAACAGAGCGTAGGCAGATTTCACAGAGAATATACCGGTTTTGGTATGCGGCCACACAAGTCTATCACTGCCAGAGATAGGGATTCTGGTGTCAAGGATTTTGTTGCATGTTTCAGGGGTGAAATAAGATTGAACTAAATGTGCTCTCCATGTTCTAGTATTTTGGTCTATAAGGTTAGCTACCGACATATTAGGATTGGGATAAGACAAGCAATGGGGATAAGTAGCACCCCTAATCCAGTTATCATAGAAGCCATTAATATTGTGACCATTCCTAACTTCCCACAAAGAATTCTTAATAATGAAATCAAGTCCTAAGCATATACTGCTCCAAACCCAAGAGCAGACTTTAGGTTTGATGTAGTTCATAGGATTACAATTCCTAAAATATTTGCATTTAAGAATTTTAACCCAAAGAGCATCAGGAGAGTGAATAAGATTCCAAGCAGTTTTAGCAAGTAAAGCAATGTTAAATTTTTCAAATTTCTAAAACCTAGACCACCATCCATTTTATGGGTACAAATGTAATCCCATTTCCTCATATAGATACCACCCGAGGCACTCTTACTCCACCAAAAGTCCCTTTGAGCTTGATCCATTCTCTTAAGGATTTTGTCAGGAAGCAAAAAGCAATTCATATGATAATTGGTGGATGAGTTAAGCACATGCTTAACCATCACAGACCTACCCGATTGAGTAAGGTGTTTCCCTTTCCATTTAGCAACCCTTTTGTCAAAATAATCAACAAGATGTTCAAAGGTTTCGTTTCTGGATTGGCTTAAGAAAAGAGGAATGCCAAGATATCTATCTGACATCTCCACCTTCTTAACACCAAGCTGCCTAATGAGGGAGACACAGTGGTCGGGGTGTACGTTTTTGCTAAAAAAGCACCCAGATTTTTGAAAGTTTATGACTTGACCAGAAATGATACTAAAATCTTTAATCAGGGCCATAAGATTATCAGCATCACTATGAGTAGCTTTAGTAAATATGAGACAGTCATCAGCGAATAGCAAATGGGAAATGCTAGGAGCTTCATGTGTCACTTTAAAGCCATGAATTAGTTGAGAATTCTCTGCATGCAATAAATATCTGGAAAAAGCCTCCATACAGAGAATAAACAGATAAGGAGACAAAGGGTCTCCTTGTCTAAGACCCCTAGTAGGTTTGAAAGAAGAGCAGGGGTGACCATTTAAAAGAATAGAGATGCTGGTAGTACTAACACATTGCAAAATAAGATCACACCAATGGTTAGAAAAGCCAAAACTCTTAAGAATGTCAATGAGGAAAGGCCATTCAAGTCTGTCGAAGGCCTTAGACATGTCCAATTTTAGACCCATAATACCACATCTGCCTTTTTCCGCTTCATGGAATGAACTAACTCATGTGCAATGACAATATTATTTTGGATATGTCTCTTTGGCACATAAGCAGCTTGGAAAGGAGAGATAATCTTTTCCAACAGGGGTTTCATTCTATTCACTATGATTTTCGAGATAATCTTATAGTTTGCATTGCATAAATAAATAGGTCGAAAATCACCCGGAGAAGAGGGATTGTTAACCTTAGGAATTAAAGAAAGGAATGTATGATTCATTTCTTTAAGCAAATGTCTTGAGTCAAAAAAGCTTTTCATAGTCAGCAAGATATCATTCTCAAGAAGCTCCATGTTCTGTTTATAGAACCTTGGTGGGAAACCATCAGGGCCTGGGGCAGACCATGGGGCCATTTGCTTAATGGTATTCCTAATTTCTTGTAAAGTAATGGGACTCAAAAGATTATCATTGTCCTCATTACTAATACATGGACTTATGCAATTCAGAAACCCCCTGTTACGAAACGGATTAGATGTGGTACTAATAGACTTAAAATGAGAGACAAGAAGGTCCTCGAGTTATGATCTGTCATTGGACCACTGGCCATTGTTGAGTTTGAGAGAACTTATGTGGTTAAAATGCTTCCTTCTATTGGCGGAATTATGGTAGAAAGAAGTATTTTTGTCATAACTCTTAATGTACTCAACTCTGGATTTTTGAGCATAGAAATCCTCTTGGATTTTCAGCCAATACTCAAGATCTTGCTCGACATGTTTTATAGTATCAGCATTCTGAATTACATTGGGATTGTGATTCAGAGACTGAAGTTGAGCTTCTAGATTTTTGACTCTACGGTCTATATTACCAAAATGATTCATGTTCCATTTTTTAAGATCATTTTTAACAAATCTAAGTCTGTTCACAAGTTGGTAAGGAGGTGATCCTCTAATATCATTGGAATAAGCCTTCCTAATTACCTCGTGAGAGGATGGATCACTAACCCAACACTTAAAATACCTATATGGTTTATTACCTTGGTGAGAAAGAGAGTTAGTCACCAAGATAATAGGAATGTGATCAGAACCAATGGTATTTATGTGAAAGAGCTTAGAGTTATCATAATGCTGAAGCCATAAACTGTTCACTAGGGCCCTATCAAGTCTGGCTCTTATAAGGTCATCGCCAACTTGTCTATTTGACCATGTGAATTTAGGACCAACATATCCTAAATCCATTAGGTCAGAGGCATCAATAGCCGATTGAATAGTAAGATATTCAGTGGTAGTAGGAGTAGAGAAAGTGGATCTTTCATGGGCATCCATGGTTATGTTTAAATCCCCAATGACTACCCATGGAAGATTAGCTCTTTCCCCAATACTCTTTATGTAATTCCACGGCTGTAATTTCTCATCATAGTATGTAGAACCATATAAGAAAGTTACTAGGAATTCTGGCTTGCCAGGATCATAGGAAACTAAAACATTGATCATTTTATCTGTATTCTGGACAATATCAAATTGAAAACCAGTCTTCCACATCAGAGCTATACCTCCTGAGAGACCAGCAGAAGGAAATACCAAATTATTAGGGTAGCTGAATCTTCTCATGTATTGGCTCATTTTTGTGGAGTCATACTTGGTTTCACAAAGAAAAATAACATCAGGATTTTGACTCTTAATAACATTGGATAAAGAATTTCTAGTCGTTGGGTTGCCGAAACCCTGACAATTCCACCACAGAATTCTCATGAGGGTGAGAGTAAAAGGAAATCTAGAACTTCTTTGAACCAAAAAATTAACACCAGCTATGACAGGACTAGAAATAATATGACAGTCCACGAGATTACTAAGGGACAGGAAATTTCTAGTGAGATTGGAACTAATAATGCAATGGTCACACAAAAATTGGCATCGTGGGGAAAGCAAAGGTAAACGGAAAAATGAAAGATTAAACTTTACTAGACAATTAAAAGCCCTAGATCCTAAAAACAAATCTGAAAACGGAATATTACCTAAAGCATATTTCCATGAATTGAAAAATACAATTGGGAGTTTTAGGACTTACCGTGTTTGCATCAATTCCATGAATTCCATTAACGAGATCTCCAAAAGCATGTATTTCCATAGCTCTTTCTCCCATTTCTCAATCACCCTCGACTGTTTGTCTTTCCGAAGTATTAGGCTAATCAGTGTGAATCATCTCAATGGCCAGATTAGAAATAGAATCCGAAGGCTGAAAGATGGGATTGATGTGGATTTGATTAGGTTGATGAACAAAGTCAGGACCGGGTTCAGGTCCTCTCATTCTCTTTCTGTTGCTAGACTCTTCTGGATCACTAGAAGAACCAATTTCTACTAGATTTGGTTTATTTTGATTAAGGCACATGTCTTCTTCCTCAAGGGCAGCCAAAAGTGCCTGTCCGTCTGGATCATTTTGACACCAATTCCAAAACTCCTCTGGGTCGTAGGCAACTACTTTTAAGTTCTTAGCAATAGCTTCACAAGCTGAATCATCGTGGTCTACTACAAAACATTTCTTGCAAATTTTGTGAGGCTGTTTCTCAAAGTGATATCGTGCCCAATGCATCTTGTTAGTTTTAGCAGTGAAGAGCCATCCTCCTCTTTTCAAAGGCTTTTTAAGATCAACTTCAACCCAAATAGTTATTAATTTAGTGCCACTAGGATGACAATTTTCTGGTACCACCTTCACCTTCTTCCCAATATCTTTACATATATCATCCACCACTTGAGTATTGAGGTGTTCTAAGAGTAGATTCCTTAGTTGAATGTACCAGACTTGAGAGATGAACTTGTGATCATTTAATTCAATCTTATTGTTGTACTTTTGCACCGCTAACATATAACCAGTAACAGACCAAGGACCACTTTTGATTATGGCTTCGCAGGCCTCTTCAGAATTAGGTTTGAGAACAAACAGATTGAAACCCATGGAGTTGATCTGAATTGGCCCGTGTCTTCTCCACATCCTGTTGACTTCATTTTTGAAGACTGTGAAATCTAATGGAGCTGTAGACATGAGTTTTCCAAGTAAACTTGCGGACCAGTCCTCTGCCGCAGAATCGACAGTTTGAGTGGATGAAATGATCCTACTCAATCCTCCTTGAGAGATAGAACCAATTTTGGCAGACCTCATTCTTGCGATTAAGTCGGAGACGTTCTCATTGTTGTATGAAGCCATAAGAGAACGATGGAATAATAGTGAAGGTGTTTTCTTAGTTAAAAGTTGATGCGCACTGGTAGAGTGAATTGAGTGAAGACCAGGGTTTATATCCTTGAGCCTAATCAATGACTTACCAAAGAAAGAGTCGGGGAATTTATTTTCTTTCCTAAGAAGAAGAAAAGACATTGGATTATGCATATTCTTAGGGTCCGTTACCGGATGAGAAGAGTGGAAAGCATGATCCGGGGGAAATTGCTTTAAATAAGAACTACCGTTACGTTGCCAGCTATTATTATGCACATACTTGAGTTGGAATTTATTGAATTCTAAAACCTGAGGGAGTTGATTGCGGATAGAGCATTGATTACTGGGGCGACAGTTACCATTCTTTAGAAGGAAAGAAAAAAAGTTTGCAATGAATCGGAACATGATTCGGAGAGAAGAATACCGAAAGACGCTAATGAGACCACACCTAATTGAAGAACTGGACTTCTTCTGGGACTATTGATATATAGACGAAAATCACACTGATTAGATAGACTTTACTTCGAATGATCCGGAAGGACTCTTGGTGATAGAGCAAGACTGCTTAGATGAAGCACAACTGCTAATAAAGATTAATACTGCAAAACCATCTTCCAAATAAACTTTAGAATTTAAATAAATAAATCTTAAAACATTGCAAGATGAAAATCGTTGGCAATAGCAATGTGTAATCACAATATAGGCTATTCCAAACCCTAGTTATTCTTCTTAAAACACAAGAATAAATTCTCATAAGAAGTTTCCTAGACAAAATAAAAAACCAAGAAGCTAAAGACAAAAAGACTCCTAAACCATCAAAATCGACCATGAACTGAAATCAAAGAGCTTTTCCAGAACCCTCACGAGTCTTGAGACCTTTGAGCTTGTGATTGACAACATTCACTGCTTCTTCAGAGAAGATATCCTCATTGAGAAGATCTTTAACATGTGTCTTCATGAGAACAAGGTCATACTTAACCTTTTTCAACTCAGTTCTTAACACATCGAGACCCTTCATAGTATCAACGAGCTGCAGTTTTGCTTCCTCAAAGTATTTAACAAAATCATGAACCACTTCGGCCAAAACCATCTCATCATTCCCAACATCTTGATGAGTATAAGCATAGTAGCATGAGATATCAGAATAATCATCTGGATTTTGATACTTGATATCATCCACTTCTACTAGGGTTCTTTTCTTCTTCCATTTGGACCCGAAACCAATACCTTTGTCAAGAAAACCTTTTGAAAAAACACAGTTGCGAGAAGGAGGTGACATTCTTGACACAAAAGAATAAACTAGAGTACGCGTACGTGACTCAATAGGATTGGTATTTAAATGGTTTCTTAGGGAATAACTTTAGGGTTTTTAAAAATTGGTTAGTGACAAGTCAATGTGGATACCCGTACGAAAACCAATATGGTCCCAAAAACACAAACTTAAATACTGTATAGTACCTCTTTTACAAGGTAAATAGAATAAAGCATGATTTTTGCTACATGAAAATATTTTTTTCACAATTTTTTGCTCAATAAATTTTATATTTCCACAGAGAGAAAAATTTAGAGCACAAGAGTAGCAGACAACTTAGTTGCAACTCAAAAAAAAAAACAATCGAAAAGATTCTCGAGACATGACAATACTTAGGCAAAGCTGCCTATAGACAATAGTTTAGCTATGGACGATAAGAAAATAGCTCAACTAATCAGAAAGCAATCTACCAATAAGTATACCTGATTATTAGCAAACCTTACTCAACAGGATTTTTCTGAGTAAGTATTCAACCCTTGTGATTAATTAGCACAAGTATGGGCTTTATGCTGATCAAATGAATATTTTTTATGGTTAATCCTCTTTCTTCTTCTAATTTTTGGAGGTAACCCTTTTTGATGTGAAAAAGTATCATAAAACTTACAATCATCAAAGTATGAGACTAAGTATGAATCCTTACAAGAAGAAGTTCGTATGGAGTCTTGTATCCTTCAATTATAAGATTAAGATTGTCCTTCATATCTCCACTGTTGTTTCCACCTACTGGTACCTTTCTCACATCTTGAACATCATCCTTCACTTTAGGTTGAGAAGGACCTTTCTGAAATCTCCTTGACCGAATTGTATTAATGCTACAATTTATCCGAACATTCGATGAGCAAATTGAACTGACTTTCCTGGAAGAATTCACAGGATGAGTACTGAAACCAATAGGTTTAGACATCTGAATGTCAGTTACACCTTTGAGTATTAAATATAAGGTGTGTTGAAGTTGAACAATAGAGTTGTCATTCAACCTAGATTTTCTTTTTCGTTCAACATTTCCTTTTGAATCACAAAAGGGACACACTTTCTGATCACCAGAGTGATTAGAGTGTGTAGGATTAGTAACATTGTTAGAAGATTTCGTCCTTCTGCAAGATGTGGTAAATCCATGATCAGTGGAAGAACCAGTCACCTCTTTAGCAATAGGAAGGGTTTGTAGTTTAGCTTCTGAAGCTGGTTTCATTAGAGAAACATGATTAGAACTAGCCACGTTTTCTAAAAACACAGCAGAATCAGAAGTAATTGGTATGACGGACTCCACGGAACGACCTTTATCTTGAATTGAGAGATTACTCAAAAGTCGTTCAATTTCATGGGCGTCTTCATTGAGTTTTGTCTCGAGTAAGGTTCGGGATGAACAGACTACATCATTTTCCTCACGAAGAGCCCTTAATTGGGTATCACGATCTTTTACCATACCAACCATTCTAGTGACCTTGTGTTTCAGCTTATTGATTTCAACTGCCTGGATTCTAACAAGTTTTAGAATCGCTGCACTTTCTTGGACTGCTTCCTTTTCTACTTCAAAATCAGATTCGTCAGTAAGATAATTAGGGTAACACATATCAATACTTGTTTGTTTCGTATGAACAGATTGTTCATCTATATGTGAGATCGAAAAGTCTTTCTCTTTAATAGATTTCATAGAAACAGAACTTTTGTCTCTGGTGATGCGTTTGTCAGAGATAGCACTACAGTCCATAGAGTCATATTACTACAAATACAAACTTATGAGGTCTTAAACGTGTTTGCCCGCTCTACTACCAATTGAAAACGCGGGGGTCTAACAACCACACCCAATATTTCGTTTAGGAAATCTGTATGGACTAACTCCAATATACTTCCAAGATATTCAACTAGACAGTCAGACTCAATCAAGGAAAATACATCCAAGAGTTATATCTCTGTTTCTCAATGTAATCAGCAAATCAAACAGATAGAAATCCACGAGCCTGATTATTATGAGAAACAACGTGAACGGTACCAAAGACCAATATTCAAGTGTCAATCAATTTATATCAACAACCAAATGTTGGATTATCTAATTGATTGAACTACGCACAACTTGTGATATTTTAATTATATAAACAAATATAATGCGTAAAATAAATAACACAGACACCAGAAATTTTGTTAACGAGGAAACCGCAAATGCAGAAAACCCCCGGGACCTAGTCCAAATTTGAACACCACACTGTATTAAGCCACTACAGACTCTAACCTGCTACAAGTTATCTTCGTACTGGAATGTAGTTGGGCCCTAACCAATCTCACACTGATTAAGGTACAGTCGCGTTCCTTATGCCTATGAATCCCAATAGGACTCTACGCACTTGATTCCCTTAGCTGATCTCACCCACAACTAAGAGTTGCTACGACCCAAAGTCGAAGACTTGATAAACAAATCTGTCTCACACAGAAAAGTTTATTGAATAGATAATCTGTCTCCCACAGAAATACCTACGAGTTTTTGTTCCGTCTTTTGATAAATCAAGGTGAACATGAACCAATTGATACACCGGACTTATATTCCCGAAGAACAGCCTAGTAATATCAATTACCTCACAATGATCTTAATCGTATGGAAACGGAACAAGATATTGTGGAATCACAAACGATGAGACGAAGATGTTTGTGACTACTTTTTATCTTACCTATCGGAGATTGAATCTCGAGCAAATCTTAGAGAAGATAATACTCAATACGATAGAACAAAGTGAGATCAGAACACGCAACTACAGAGAAAATAGTTGGGTCTGGCTTCAGAATCCTAATGAAGTCTTTGAGTCGTTAACCTATAATGGTTTTAGAAAAACCTAGGTTAAAGGAGAATCGACTCTAGTCGCAACTAGTATCACACAGGAGGTGTGGGGATTAGGTTTTACCAGTTGCTATAGTTCTCCCTTATATAGTCTTGAAATCTGGGTTTGCAATCAATGCTACCTTGGAAACAAAGCATTCAATATTCACCGTTAGATGAAAACCTGATTAGATTCAAGCTAATATATTTCAATCGTTAGATCGAACTTAGCTTGTTACACACAAATGAAATGTGCCTTCATTTAGATATGGGTAACCGTACCTAAACGTGTACACTTGGTTGGCTCCACAATAGTTAACCGAAGTTAGCCATATGAACACTTTCATATCAACCTTGTTCATCTTAATCACAACTAGTTCAAATGACCCAGATGAAACTAGTTATAGAGTTGTTCAATTGTTTATATTCTCATAGAAGTATACAAGACACAATTGAAGCAAAATCTATTTTGATTCACTCTAATCAATTCATGAACATTATAGCCACGGTTAGAAAAGATTGCATTCCTTATCATATAAATGTATTTGTTCACGAATAAACCAATTTTAGAACATAACCCACTCAAGTATGCAAACGGGTACGCATACTTAGAGTTCCGGACTTGGTATGTCTGCCAGTATGCGAACGGGTACGCATACTTTCGTTCACGACCAAACTCAGTTGAATTCCCGAACTGGAACTGTACGCCAGTACGCATACAGGTATGCATACTAAGTTCTCGGACTTCATCTGTTAAACCAATACGTATACGGGTATGCATACTATGGTTCCCGGACTTGGAATAACTTGCAACAGTTAGAATACAAGTACGCATACTGTGCTATATCCAATCAATGGTTAATTGTTCAAAAATCCATCTTAATCATTGAAACATTCTTAGAAGACGGGAATAGCTGTCTCACACAAACTATTTGCTTCAAAGCAATTTTCAAGTGATCAATACGAAACATTTCAAGTCTACATCAAATGACTATCTCACACAAATCATGTAAGATGTTACCAGGTGATTTTCACATGATCATCTTTTGACTTTTCGTCAAGAATAAAGATGAACTTGGTTAAAGCGAAAGCTTACCAACAGATATTTCGAGAAATATGTAAGCGAGTTAAACTAAACTCGAAATATCAAATTGTATAAAGTGAAGTCATCAGATTCTGATATACTAGTGAACAAAGCTTAAATATTCATTAGGCTCTATACTAGTGAACAATTCATCTAGGAGCTTGAGTTTCAATATAATATGAAGAGAGACATAGGCACTCATCAGATTCTGATATATTCTTCAAATTCCTTGCGGAATATATACATATCAAGGTCTACTACTTCTGATGCTGGGTTAGGTAGGCAGACCTTTACAGTCTTCGCCCTATACTACAAACCACCATCAACATTAAGTCCCTTGCTTAGCACGTAATAGTGACATTGTTGCGGGGTAAGCATTAGATGGTGACAGACGAAATTAAAACTAAAAAGATAAAGCAGGTAGATATTACCAGGAAAATTCTAATCGTCCTTCAGCAACGAAACCGCATGGCCAGTAGTCTTCATAGTAGCGTGTTGCTAGATCATCTATGGGGCATGAGTGCTATGGGCCCATCCATCTATTCCCGTTCATGGAGCAAAAAGGAATCCTTCTTCTGGGAACTCTTTTCGTATAAAAAGGGGTATCAACCCTCTTCCGGTTTTGTTGCTCATCTGGCTTCGTTCTTTCGTCTGTAGCAGCCGGCTCCTCTTCGTCACTATTAGCAGCTCCATCACGAGCGTGCCAATCGTCGGCAGCAAGGTAAGTACATCTTGTTCTTTCTTCTTTTTGCAAGTATGAACTTTAGTTGTACATATAACTTCCACGGTTTTGAAATTTCATCAAATCCTGAGTGAACTCCATCGATCCTCTCCGGAATGTGTAATAAGGTTCTGTCTTCCAGAAAATGAGCATCCAACCTCTCCAGTGGGTTTTAAAATTTACCAAATTCTATTGCGCTCAATTGCAAGAGGCCTTGACTTTAAGTTGTTTGGTGTCTGGACTACTGAGTCGCAATTAAAATGTTCTTTAAACTCCTGAGCATTGACTGGCACGAAATTGTATTTATTCTAACTCTTTAGCTCATATGCCTATTCTTTCCTTTCTGATTGAGATGATGATATGCTTGGAAGGCTTGTGTGGGCAAAATCTTCCGGAGCCGTTAAGTGAAGTAGACAAGCTGAGAGGTGTTCCATTGCCGATGTGCTGCTATCAAGTCTTCAAGGAATTCGTTCCAAGTGACATCCTTTGAATCATCTTCTGAATCTTGGATTGTTGTATGGAATGGGATGCGATGAGCAGTCCCCAGTTACACTTCTGTTTGGTTACTAGAGCTGTAATTTTTGAGTCAATTTGGGAATACAATGCGTTCTTGCAAGGAGTTGTATATGCGTGCTAGATCCGATGGCGTGGCCGGATATGTGAAGATATCTCTGCGGCGTACTTTTGAAGTCTTTGATGAACGCGTACGGCTTCATGTTGAGAAATTCATGCGGCTCGTAAAGCTTTGACAGTGATGATACTGATATCAGCAATAACCTGGTTGAGGGACGTGAAGGCATCCTGTGCTAGTAGTCCCCAGGTGTAATTATCCTGAGCCTATTTTCTCCTGAAAGATGTACTTCCATTGCATTTGCTGGTAAAATTATTGACGAACTGACGAAGGCGGCAATCCTTTGGATTCGTCACTTGTTGATCAATGGGCAGGAGTCGCACTTGATAGATTTGTATTGTATACAAACTTTTGGCAGACCATACACCCCTTCCATAGGAAATTGGAAATCTAGAAACACCGAATCTGACTTTGTCGGCGATGTGGTTGTTGATCCGCGGCTTCATGCAGTCCTTGTGTAGGAGGAACTGAGTTATGAGTAGGTGATGTGGCAGGCATGATGCGGTTGGTATGTGTGGCTTGTTGAGGCGCGATTTTCCTCTTTGATTCTTCACTGACAACAACGCTTATGGATGGTTGAGCCAGATACTGCTTGTTGGTCACGCGCCTTCCAGACAAGGGGGTGATGATATCCTCACGCTACATTTTTGAGGAGTGGTGACCCTGTCAAGATTTCTTGGTTGACCGTCTCTTATGAGTTGAAGAGGTCTTTGACAGTGAAGGGATTCCGTGTTGAGCCTCAGTCCCCAAGTGTGGTTTACGTGATTCTATCTTGTATGGTCGGTGGGTTGACCATGATAAAGACATCACCATCTTGCATCCGTACTGGTGACTCTATTACTTCCTCCATGGGAAAATAAAATATGCAGAAGTTCGGATTACCTTTATCCGTAGTCGTTGTTGTTATGGTGAAGCTCTGGATGGTATCAACAAACGAGCAGCAATGATTATTGGCAGCAACTGTGATCAGAAGAGACTGCGTTTTCGTGGGAACAAAACAGGTTGGCTGGAGCTCGGATGACTATGGTCACGATCCTTGACAGGGAGGATCGGTGACTACGGGCACAAATCTTGGCAGGGACGAATGATGGTTATAGGCACGGCAAGGAGAGGCGTGGTGATGGTGGTTATGGGCTTTGGTAACCACGACCATGAATCTTAGATGAGTGAAGAAGCATAAGTAGTGGTAGCTACGTCCACGAGTTTTAGGCGAGCATAGGAGGTGATGCTAGCCACGACCACAAACATTAAAAGGCTTTGATCAGCCGCTATGACCCAAAGGATGAGTTTCTTCCTTTCACATAACTTACATACGTGAGTTTTATTTCTCCTTCTATTATTTCCTTTCTTTTATTTTCGGTGAAGCAGCTCCTCCCTGATTCCCTACGTGCGGAAGCTCGCCAATTGTTGCTTGCCTGATACAGCACGGTTGAGGGTTGCAAATATGTCTTGACGCTGCACCATAGAAAAATACAAAATCTCACATAAATGCTCCATCATGGACTGTACGGTTTTTGGACGGAGTCCCCAGAAATCATGCAGCTCTTGACAGGAAGAGGATCTCTGTAAACTCCTTCAGTGCCTAATTGGAGTTCTCCTGCATGCACCTTCCTCTTGAAAATGCGCTTCAATTTATTGCAGTCACCGGCTGGGTGATTGACGAACCTATGGTAATAGCAATATTTGGGATTTTCCATTTCTTCCTCGGTTGGTGGACGTCTGAGAGGAGGTATCTTGATAGCATCATCTTGAATCCATGCTTCTAGGAGTTCGATTACCTCTCCAACCGAAAACGGGAAGTTTAGAGCAGCCTCTCCAGTTTGCGCTGGTGCCGCACATTTAGGTTGTTAATAGTCGTTCCCCAAATACATTCTCTTTCCACCCTCACTAGTGATTGGCTGGAGGCTGGATCTTTTATTGGAAGGACACCTGCTTTCCTGAACATCTTTACGAGTTTTTTCATTCTGGGACGGTTCGGATCGGCTTAGTAAAGCAGCAGAGGATCTCTTAGCAGCTTCTGATGCAATATGGGAATTGATATTTTCCAAGAAGGACTCATATGATGAAATCACTTTTTCATTGCAAGGACTCTGATGAGAACGTGATCTATCCCACGAGTATTCCTTATAAGTTTGAGGAAACATCTCTTTATCTTCATGAGTAGACAAGTTAGGTTGGTGGCTACCTTTCCATTCATCGTGACCATAGGCTTCATCTTCCCCACAAGGAATAGGAATATGAATCTTGGAAGAAGGACTACTATCATCAGTATTGATCCAAAATGAATTTTCGATAGCGTTTCCTCCAGAATGAATACGTGTTGGTTCCTTTGATAGTTGATCCGTGAGGACTTTCAAAAGCGTAAATACTTCGTACTGCGTCTTGACAATAGTAGCTTGATTCTTGACAATATCATTCAGGATTTTCATCAAATCGTGAATAGTTGTTAAATATTAAGACTCCATAGCCTCGACAAGGGTTTTGAATGAAAGAACGGATTCAGGAATAACATGTGAAGTATTTTCAGTGCTAGGAGAAGTAAAATTGGGATTGAGGGTTTCTGAACCATTCCTAAGATCAGCCATCTTGAAAAAATTAGGAAACTGAAAATGGAATTGGGAAAATGATTTTTGCAACCGAGAGATTAATCTCCCACTGTGGTCACCAGTTGTTTTGGGGTAAAAACTGATTCTGCTGGTTTTGGTAAATTTGGGTGTGTTGATGAGAAACGAATCCAAACCCCCAAACAAATGCATTACATGGGAGTACTTTAGATTCGAGAGATCAATCTATACAATCCTGGCCTAAACCAAGAAATGGCCGTTCCAGTCTTGCTTCGGTCACAAAATGAAGGAGAAGGGTTGATCTTAGGGAGGGAAGCGAAGAAGGTGTTGAGATCAGAATGGTTAACTCTGAAGGTGTGGCTATTTTATGACTTGTATCAGAATATGGAACTGGCTTGCAGAATGTAAGCTATCAGTTCTTTGATGATTTTCTGGATACTGTGTTGTTAACCAAAACTCTGTTGTCGGTTGAAATAGGTTGAAAACCTATTTATATCAGTCATAGTTGCACACACCCTGATCTCATAGGAACTGGGAATAGTTGAGTGATGGAGGAGTGGGATCGTGCAGGATGGTGAAAACCATGTCTCCACTATGAGGGGAAGACTAGGTGATTTCGTCCCACTACTTCTCTATCATCACTAACTGCCCGCCTTTCCTGACACTTTCTTGTAATATGCGTGTTGTACGCCGCACGCTGTAGACCGCCATACCAATACCCTGATGAACATCCCCCAGTTTGTGACATGTTTGATGTCTCGAGTATTTTCGTGGAAAATATGCAGCAGGCTGCTGAACGGGTCTTGTTTGCAAGACCTAGTTATTCTGACCAATCACGCGCATGCTAGGTGGCGGGTGGTCATGTGTGAGTAGCTTCCAGGAGCTATCTATGTACATTAAAGATGTGGTAATCGGTCCCTATAGGAGAATGGTGGCTGGTAGACATTTTGACATCCTATTGGTTGGCCCAAATTAAATCTAAACCGGTTAAGTTGGATGGCTGAGATGATTTGTAGAAGTTTGTGCTAATTATTGAAATTTCGTAATCAGAAAATTCAGATGTGAGACCCTCACTAAAACTGATGTAGAATTCTCATACGAACTCGGATTTTGACGATACGCCCCTCCATTATTATCATAAAAGAATTTCCTATCTTCCTTCGTGGGAATATTTAGGTTTTGATCTCTTTTAGGAGGTGAAAACAGCCCGACAGTGAAAACTCATGAAGAATTCAGGAGGAATTCTGTCAGTTTTCAGCCATGACCTAGCTCGCCTTTTAAGCTGTATCTTTTAGCTCATTAATCCGATTAATGTGATTTTTTAGTATGTTATGCTAGACATCCATACAAAACTTTTGGCATGTATCTCATACTAAAATTGTTTACCAAATGCTCCCAGTTGTTCGTCAAATATTTGGGTGATCGTTTAGAAGCCATATGGGTAGGCCGCGGCGTGGCCGATTGTTCCTTATGGAAGAGGGGTGGCCGTTGATCATGGACACATATCGTTATGGAAAAGGGGGTGGGCATTGATCATGGCCACAGCTTGTTGGCTGCCTAAAATAAGGGTTAGGCCGACCGATTCGTAGCCTTAGCATGGCGCGTTCATGGCCCGCATAAAGCGGTAAAAATAACAAGTAGCATAGTAGCGTAACGACGCTACAATGGCGCACTGGCGCCTGCCAGTGGCATAGTGGTAGTGGCGCCTGCCAGTGGCATATTGGTGTTAGATCCAAATATAACTCAACGATATTGGCTTCTAGTTGCTGTATCAAACTTAATGCCTAGGTGGTATTATTTGACATGGGACGGCATAGTGGTCCCGGCCAAATTAGAGTTTGGCATGTCGAAACCCTAAGTGGCGCGTGAAACTATGTGGCCGCGGTATGGTGGCATGGTGGTGCTTGTCCGGTCACGTCAGGAAGCGGCCAAGCTTGATAAATCGACTGGCCAAAACGTACGGCCGTGATCGTTTTAAGACTGACATGGGCCGTCTATATTAGATTCCTTAAGGAATTAGGCGCGTCGACCAACCAACTTCCAACTTTATCTAAAAGTGTGTGTGGCGCGTTTAAAGCGATTTGATTGGTCGATGGGAAAGGGGGCCGGCAAGCAGCAACATGGAGCGTGGCCAGTCGGCCACAGGTGGCGCCTGCTAAAGCCAATCAGTCGGCCAAGTGGCGCGGACACGCCTCCTTTTGCCGCTGCTCTTACTTGCCGCAGTTCCTCTTTATTTCTTGTTTTCTGATTTTGGTAGGATCTTGCTCCTACTATCTCCATGATGGATCAATTGCCTAGCTTACCTAGGTTTGATCTCGACCAATGGGGTTCGAGATATTGCGCAGGGCGCCAAAAACCTAATTTTTGCAAATTGATTAGGTTAAAGGACTGAATTTTGCGGGTTTCCGCAAAAATCACTAATTTAATGTTAAAGGCCAGCATAACTTCGCGTGCCTATGATTGAGTACTTCCACACGTATCTCAATCCTGACACTTCGGGAAATTCATGCTACTAGGCTGAGAACGAACATTAGTCGTCATGTCTTGTCAAAATCAAGAGTTCGGCTGGGAACATAGCATGGAATGAATATTCGGCAGGCTCCGATATTAGTGAGTAATGCAACTAGGAGTTTAACTACTCATTGGGCTTTATACTAGTGAACAATTCATCTAGGAGCTTCATCAGATTCTGATATATTCTTCAAATTCCTTACGTAATATAGACATATCAAGGTTCACTACTTCTGATGCTGGGTTAGGTGGGCATACCTTTATAGTTTTCGCCCTATACTAAAAACCACCATCAACAACTGGATCACATCTGATCCAGGTAGTAGGGAAGGGAAATGACACGGAAACTGAGTTTCAATGTAAAATCTTGCTTTATGGATACTCAGTATCCGTGACTTTTTACACGGAAACTAAGTATCTGTTTCTGGTTTTTTAAGTTTTACCTTAAAACTTTCCTTTTTCACTCTTTTTTTTTTAACTAAAACTCCTTTTTTACCTATTATATGTCTTTTTTACATATTATATCTCTTTTTTGTACTCTAAAATATCTTTTTTTACCTATACAAATATATTCCTAACGGGAAAAAAAAACTAGGAAAAAAAAAACGGATACTCAGTTTCCATTTGATACTATTCACACGCAAACTGAGTTTCTGTATCATGTAGGGAAGGATAAAAGCAAACCATAGCGAGGCTTCCTTGTGACCCATATACCTTCCCTACATATGAGGGATGGGAAAGGGATAACCCCTCCCATAGTGCTTGTCCTAATGGATCGAGCTATACATGTCTGTTTGGAACTCTTCTAAGATACAGATGCACTTGCTAGAGCGAATACATATCCACTCGTAGACTAAGACTCCTATGAGTTTTCTATCCAGTTTGCATCACAAAATCGTTCAAAAATGGCAGGGTACCTTTCGTAATTCAAACAGAAGGTCATTGTGTACTTTAAGTACCTCAACACTCTAATAAGTGCATCCCAATGCATCTACCTAGGATTAAAAGTATACATGCTTAACCTACTTACGACATAAGCAATGTATGGTCTAGTACAGTTCATTAAATACATCATACTTTTTATGACTCTTGAGTATTCAAGTTGGTTACCCTTATTCTTCTTGAGATTCCAAGAAGAATCATATGGAATACTAGCAGGTTTACAGTTAAATTGATCATATTTCTTAATCATAGAACTTTTTGTAATCTTCATCCCTAATATTACATCAGCGGGGCCTAAGTCTTGCATGTCAAAATTTTCATTCAACAATTTATTAGTGGATCTAAAACATCTATGCTTGTATATAATATGAGCATATCATCAACATACAAGCATACAATTACACAGGCATCCTTGACAAGTTTAGTATAAACACACTTATCCGATTCATTAATTCTAAAACCACTAGAAACCGTCACATGATCAAATTTTTCATGCCACTGTTTGGGTGCTTGTTTCAGTCCATCCAAAAGTTTAGCCAGTTTACACACTCACAACCTTTCACTAAAAAAGCCCTCGGGTTGTTCCATATAAACTTCTTCATTTAATTCACCATTTAGAAACATTGTCTCTACATCCGTCTGATTTATCTTAAGGTTATGGACAGAAGCTATAACAATAAGCATCCTAATGGAAGTAATTCTAGTCATAGGTGAATAAGTATCAAAGAAATCTATACTTTCAACTGTTTTTAGCATTTAGCTACCAACCTAGCCTTGTATTGTTCAAATTGGAAAATCATGGCGGGAGATTCAAAATTGTGTAAATTCATTAAAGAACGTTTCACTACAGGTAGTTCTTATTTGAAATCGTTTATTTTTCCGGGCATTTGAAGACAATGGGAACGTATAAAGGGAGACATTATTTGGCTGGTTGGAAATTACACTAAAATTGACTTTTGGGGAGATAATTGTTGTGGGAGTATTGGTGCGACTATTACTGACTATCTAGAGTTGGACGTTACTAATTTTCTAAACAAAATTTATGAGTTTATTGTAGATATGAAATAGAGCATACGTGATTATATGCCAGAGCTTCGTGAGATCATAAGTCATATTATAGCTGCACCAATGGCTCCTCATATGCAATATAGAATGGTTTGGAAGTGGAGCAAGAGTGGAGAAGTTACCATGAAGGATTCCTATGATGTTTGTAGACTGAAAAGACCCGAGGATAAAGACTTTGTTGGGTTGTGAGAGGTACAAACTCAACCTAGGAGAGCTTGGGTTGTGTGGAAAGTTGTGCACCAACGACTAGCAAATGATGATGTAGTTCTATGTCCAGGTTACTATGATGTCCTTTGCTGTAATATGTGTCACGTACCTTGTTGCAGTGACACAACAACACCTTCTATTCGAGTATTCTTTTGCCACAACTTTGTGGCAATGGATAGATATCATATTTCGTGTTCAAATTGACGCTGGAAACATTAGAGATATGTTTCAGCAAGTCATAAGGGTTAATTGCAGTTTAAGAACTTACTTTGAGTGGCAGTAGTCAATTGTATACAGCTCATATGGTGGTTACGCAATGAGGTGTGATTTCAATAGGAAATCGTTACTTTTCAACAAGCTATGAGCAAGTTAAAAGTTGTAATTAAATAGTTTGGAGCAATTGGTAAGGGTTTTATAAGAGATGATTTACATGAACTCAACATCCCAAGGTTTTTTGGTATAGTGGGTATAAAATATTAATTATAAACTGGTGTCCTCCTCTATATGGTTGGATAAAGGTTAATATGGATGAATGATCTTTAGGCAATCCAGGCCTGGCAGGATGTGGAATAATATCTAGAGACTACAACGTTTTGATTTTGGGATATCTTTCCAAATCTATCGGTATCGATACATCAGTATCATTTGAATTTTGGAGAGCAATACATTGTTTTAGGTTAGCTAAAGCAACATGAACGACTAGGATTTGGTTTGAGTGTGATTTTATGCATGTGATCATGGATCTTTTTGATACTTCTTTGGTTCCATGGAGATTAGCAGTTCAATGGGAAAATTATATTAAATTCTTATCTTCTATACAATTTAGGTTCTCCCATGTTGATAGCGAGGGCAATGCAGTGGAAGATTTTTCAACAAAGAGGAGCGCTTCATCAGGGTCACAATGGTGGAATCAGACCAGGTTCTTTTATTCATTCATTTATGGGAAGGGACGGATCTCTTCTTTCTTCTTTTAGATTCAGACAGATTTTCTAGACATTTATTTATTTTTCTGTTCTTAAAGTTTCGTGAGGTCAGGCTTCACACACACACACACCCATCTATTCTTTTTTATTTTCATTTATCAATAACATCTCCTTGAGGGATTTGCTAAAATAACCTATGCCCTTACACCTTGGAGGTAAGTCTACAATCTCCCACGTATGATTTTGTTGGATGGAATCCATTTCACTGATGAAATATTTTTTCCACCATGGAGCTTCATAAGAAGTCATGGCTTATTTATAAGCCCGTGGCTCAGATTCGGCTAGGTAAGTAATGCAACCAGGATACGTTTTCTTATTTTTACGCCTTTTACCTCTTATAGGTTCTATTTCTGGTTCATCTTCTTCTAAAGGCAACGACTGACTGGTTGATAACAAATCTAGGAGATCAACTAAACATTTCTTTTGAGATTTAGGTTTCATAAGAAAAACATTCTCAAAAAACTCAACATCCCTGCACTCCATAATAATATTCAACCCTATATTAGAAATTTCAGAACTCTCAACCATAAACCTATAAGCAGTAGTATGCTTAGGATACCCTATGAAAACACAATCTACCGTTTTGGATCTTATCTTAGTTCTCTTAGGATGAGGGATGGTCACCTTTTCCAACCTCTCCCCCCATGCGCGCGCACACACACAATTTGAAGTAAGCCTAAGATGGTTGTCTACCTTTCCATAACTCATATGGAGTTTTATCTGATCCTTTAAAGGGTACTCTGTTTAGGATATAACAAGCTGAGATGATAGACTTACCCCAAAAGCTTGCAGGTGATCCTGAACTAATTAACATGGTATGCATCATATCCTTAAGGGTACGGTTCTTATGTTCAGCTACACCATTATACTGTGGCGAATAAGTAGGCGTAACTTCATGAATAATAATATGTTCTGCACAAAATTCTCCAATAGGAGTTCTATACTCACCATCACGGTCAGATCTAACAGTTTTAATGGTTGCATTCAATTAGTTTTCAACTTATAGTTTACACATCTTAAAAGCTTATAAGGCATCATCCTTACGCTTAAGAAAGAATATATGATAGTACCGCGGACAATCATTTATAAAAGGACAAACCACTTCTGACCACCTCTAGTTTAAACTGACTTCATATCTGAATGGATTAATTCTAAGGGTTTGTAATTTCTCTAGACATTCTAATTGAATGATTTCTTAGCATGCTTACATTTTACACAAATTTCATACTTATGATTTCTATCCATAGTGAATTTGGATCTATAGTCGAAGCTAGCAATTTATGTATTGATTTATAGTTTATATGACCAAGTATATCATGTCAAATATTCAATAAGACACACATATAAGCAGAAGAATCATTGAATGTCACTTTAGGACATGCTATATTAAGTTTATATAGACCCTTAGTCTTATAACCCCTACAAACATAATCTTTGCCCTCAGTATCTATAACTTTCCCAGACTAATTACAACTTTGAAACCCTTATCATCCAAAACAGAACAAGAGACAAGATTCTTGTAGATGTCTGGAACATGAAAAACTTCGTTCAATGTGAGAGTCTTGCTAGATTGAGCTTCAGACCGACCTTTCCCTTTCCTGCAACATTTGTTGCAGATACATTACCCATATAGAGTTTCTCGCCATCCCCTACCCTCTAATAGGAAGAACAGGTCTTTGTTCCCACAATACTTGGTAGCTCCAGAGTCTACCCACCAGTCCATCATACTGGTCACCAAATTAACTTCAGACACCATAGCAGATTACTTGTATTTGTTCTACTCAACCAAATTAACATTATTCTTCTTATTAAGCAACTTGCATTGTCTACAGTGAACTACCATATGGCCAGGAATTTCACACACATAATAAGCACCATTAATTTTAGTAATGTTAGATTATGGTTTACAAAATGTACCTTTCTTGTGAGGACTATGCTTAGAATTGCATTTGTTATAACCTATTTTATCTTTGGAAGATTTGTGTTCAGTCTTATGAGCTTTGTTAGCCATGTCCCTTGCAGATGACTCGTTCTTGTCTTTAGTGCACAATAATTCTTCCACTTAAATCTTCTTTCCCAATTCTACCATGTTAACGTCACCAGTTTCATGTCTCAATTTTATCTTGTACTCCAACCAAGTATATGATAATTTCTCAATTACCGAAGAAACTTGAAACGTCTCATCAATGACCATACCTTCAGCAAGAATCTCATTGATGATTTGTTTAAATTCAAAGAACTGGTCAACAACATGTTTATCATCCGTCATCTTGAAGTCCATAACTTTACTACCAGAAATTTCTTGCTACCAGCAATCACTGCATGGTACTTTGTTTCTAACGCGGTTCACAAATCATAAGCACTGAAATTTTCTTTAGCATTATAAAAATCATACATTGCATCTTCTAAATAGTTCATAATTTGATTTTTAGCCAGATAGTTTTGCCTCTTGTAAAACGTTTTATCATCTTCAGAATTTCCTTTAACATTAAACAGTTCATCAAAAGGAACAAATGTAATGTTCAAATCTCAGAAGAAAAAAAACATCTTGGATTGCCATCTATTGAAATCTTTCCCGTTGAACTTATGCGGTCTTCCAACATCGTTCTTTCCCATTGTTACTCGGAATAACAATGTGTTAAGATTATTGGAATCTTGCAACATTAGATGTATAAAGTATTATATAAAACACTAAATCAAAACCAACTCTACCACAAACAACTTGGCAGAATTACAGGTTCAACAAGTTGTCCTTAACATATTAGTTTGCGGGTATACTCAAGAATGAGCAATGTTAAACCCCAATGTGCAAATATATGTCCAGGTTTAGACTGCCCGATATAACTTGTATTAGCACAACACAACCTACTCACTCTCTAAAATTAGTAATAGAACTGAAAGTAAGTAAACAAGCAATACGTAAAACAAAGTGAGAAGATGGTGAAAATAAGTCTGAATAGTAGCCGCTTCTGGACACAAGTTTTAGCTGTGGAAACGTTTTGTATTTATAGGAAAAAAAAAACTCTAGGGTTTCAGAATTTCTTGTAAAACAATTCATAGACGAAAAAGGAATTTTCCCATAAATAAAACTCTTAAAGAAAATATGGTATAGTATCCATAAAGTATATATGGAGGCCATCCTTCTCTAGTACACCCGATGTGGGACTAAATAATTTCATTCACTCAAAGGAAATGAGTGAGCATCCATAGAACTCTTAGGTCCTAAGATTAAACCACACCAAGACCAAAAACAAAAAATGCATTTTCTCCAACATGCATACCTACCCAGTTTAAGATAGCAGAATCTCACGAACTGTCTTGTATGACTAAGTTCACTTTTGCTATAACTCCCGTATACACTTCTAAGACAACTTTATTTATAAAATCACTTTGGGATTGTGGATAATTGTTTCAGTATTGAGCGATATTGAACACTATTATTGCTTGTAAGTTCACAGTCTTACTTAGCAGCTATGGACTGTCATTACGCACGGTTCCATAACTATCTGGACCATAGTGCATAGTATTTTGTGTAATTTCAAGATGTGCTTTTCATATTTTTAAATGAATTGTTAACTTAGATTTTTATCTAAACTGAGAAAGTTTTTGCTTGATTCTCAAACTAACCTAACTTGAATTTAAAGTTATCTGTAATCTTAAAAATATATAGAGAGAGAGACTCTTGCAGCTGGATTTCTTAATCCTTGGGTATCTTGTGTGCTAGTTGCGTATCTAGAGTCCTCATATATAACCTAAGTTTCTTTAGGGAACTGAATTAGGTTATGAATTTGAAGACTTCACTTATAGGGATTGTGAAGCTCGGTCATTAGACTATCTTTTTACCTGATAGTTCTTGTAAACCGGATCTTGTTCTACTGGTTATTAAGTTCACGAACTTTAGATCAGGAACAAGATAGATAGAAATTACAAAGTTCTCTTTGTCTCATACTTTATGATTCCTCAAGATAGATATCTAAACTATTCTTTGGATTTTTAGATTGTTCGTGTGAGGTAGAATCGATTAGACATCTCTATAACTTTTGAAAAGAGTAATTATCCTAACTATTGTACTTTATATCTTTTATTTCTTGAAGATCCCTCATAGAAAACAAATTTCCATTACCTTCATTGACTATCTTTCTAAAGAAAATCAATTAGCTACATATTAGAGAAAATTAGTTAAAAGTCTTCACTTAGGTTTAAGAAAACTCCTAAACCTGTAAAGGGCGTCAGCTAGGGGAATCAAGTATGTAGGGTCTTGCGAGACCCAAAAGACATAAGGAACATGACTGGAGCTGAATTGCTCGTAGGGTCGATTCGGTCTCAACTACATTTTATTCTGAAGTATGATGGTGGGCTAGTGTTTGTATCAGCTTAATACAATGCGATGTTGAACTTCTGGACTAAGCCTCAGGATCTTTCTGCACATTACAGTTTTCCTTCGTTAATAATATTTTTGGTGTCTTGTGTTATTTCTTTTCCTCATTATATTGCTTATTTTTGTAACCAAAGTATTATAAGTAGTACATTAAACAACCTAGATAATTTTTGAAGCTCCACTGTTTAGAACCTACAAGATTTGTTCTTGTGGATTCTTTTCTTGAAATATAGATTACAAGACTTGTTCTTGTTGGAATTCTGTTCGTATATAGATTACACGACTTGTTCTTGTTGGAATTATGTTCGTATATAGATTACAAGACTTGTTCTTGTTGGAATTCTGTTCGTATATAGAATACAAGACTTGTTCTTGTTGAAATATAGATTACAAGACTTGTTCTTGTTGGAATTTTGTTCGTAAATACTTAGTTGATTCTTGAATATTGGTTTTTGAAATCGTCCAAGTAAACTTGTTTACAAATCAGGTACATGATCTTATATGCTGATCTGTATTACTGAACATGACAAGTTTGTCCATATAGGTTTCCAAACGAAAAACATTGGTGGTGTACTTAATACTCTCTCCTTTTCACAGTGGCTTTGTCTCATAAATGACATCACAAGCTCCAAAAACTTGTTTACAAATGCTAATTAAGGCGACGAATGCTCCGGTTTCTTAACAAGAGGAGTATAAGCATTAACACAAGCAATATTCAACTTTAACTCATCCATGGTTCCCGAAACTTCACACCTCTTACCAATGTTGCTTCTTCAGTTTTATCAAGTGTGTATTGACGGAAAAATTAAGATTAGGGGTTTCATATGTTATTCCCAATTTTCTTAAATACAGAGATAGTCTATGAAAAGACGGGGGTACCCAAATACACCACAATCTTTTATTTTTCAACCTATAAGTCCTCTACCGAATGTTATCGTCTATGAACAGAGTTGAGACAATACAACAGATTCGGTTCACAATTCGTGTGATCGTCTATGGATACGAGATCGAGACAATACAACAACAAGATCGCTTGTGTGATTGACTATGATACAAGATCGAGACGATACGACAACAAAGTGTGCAGTTGATAATAGGTTCGTTAATAACCGAAACTCTATAGGATCAATATCAAGTGTTACGGACTTAATGTACGTGTGTATTTTACTTAATTATAATAACAATTATAATACGTAAAACAAAGTAAAAGACACAATAAGATTTTGTTAACGAGGAAACCGCAAATGCAGAAAAAACCCCGGGAGATAGTCCAATTTTGAATACTCTTAGAATTAAGCCGTTATACAAAACCTAATACCAACTTCGTATAGTTGAGACCAAGCAGACTACCCCTATCTACTTAGTTTCATCAATATCCATGCGCCTTCGACTTCTAGAGTCACGCATGTGAATAGCAAGTCCTTTGGATCGTATTCCAAACATCAAAGGAAGAATCTGTTTGGTAACCACTCTAATCAATCTTGTTAGAAGATAAGTGAGTCGTTGACAACTACTCTTATGTTTAATCTGAAAAACTCCTTTGTATGGTTAGATCAATCTAAATGTTGATTACCGAAATAATCAATTTCTAGATTCGCAATCAATCAATATAGATCTCAAAGAGAAACTATAAAGCGATGACGATCTCACGCAACTAGTCAACCAAGTTTATCAAAGATAAACTAATTCTAGTTGGATCACAGCCGACCATGGTTTGTGCACTAAATCCACAAGATACGAAAACTAATAAGCATTCTTTTTCGTCTTCAAATCTTGCCTTCAATAACCTAAACAACAACACTGAATCCTCTTGTGATCAATCACTCACAGAATGGAGTCTGTTAACAATGGATTATCACAAGATGTCTTTAGATCCGAAGATGGTTCTAAAGATCTCGTCAATACTTTGATCTAGTCTGAGTGAATCTTCTATTATAAGAGAAGATTCTCAAGAATAAACAAACAAGGTGCAATCAAAGTTTCAACAACCGTTAGTCCATCAAATTAATAATCGAAAACTAATAACACTTCAATTATCTAGTTTCCCACCAACGGTACTCGTAGATATTCTTGATCCCACAAAAGTCTTTAAACGAGCGGTCGTAAGAGATTTCGCCTAATTAGGGTACTTTCCTCTCTGGATAAACGGCTCCACCAGAAACAACAAAAAATGAAGTTTGTCTGGCTCTTAGGATAGTTTGCAAGAAATGCAAACTCAAATATTTATAGACCGAGGTTGTTTAGACAACAAGGAAATTCCAAAACTGAAAATATTCGCAAGATATGCATTAAAGTACCTAAATTCGGTTTTTCTATTTCCAATAAATGTTAATCAATATTTCTGAAAACTCTCACGAAAAAACATTTTATTATTAGTCTAGCACATCAACTAATAATATATTCCAGATATGTTTTGAATGCTGGTAATTAAAACATATAAGATGAAAATTAAATGCCTTTCACTTTTTTGGACCAGGGATCACCTTGAGTATCAAAGAATATCTTTGAACAATAAATGATAAAAGTTATTGTAGTAGGGTAAAAACTGATTCTGCTGGAAATAGTAAATTGGGTGTGCCGCTGAGAAACGAATCTAAACCCTAAACAAATGTATTGCACAGGAGTTCTTTAGATTCGAGAGATCAATCTGTACAATTCTGGCCTAAACCAAGAAATGGCCGTTCCAGTCTTGCTTCGGTCACAAAATGAAGGAGAAGGGTTGATCTTAGGGAGGGAAGCGAAGAAGGTGTTGAGATCAGAATGATGAACTATCAAGGTGTGGTTGTTTTATGACTTGTATCAGAATGTAGAACTTGCTTGCGGAATGTAAGCTATAAGTTCTTGGTATTTTCTGGATACTTGTGTTAACAACACTGTATTTTGTTGAAATAGGTTGAAAACCTATTTATACAAGTCATAGTTGAACACACCCTGATCTCATATGAAGTGGAAGTAGTTGAGTGATGGAGAAGTGGAGATCGTGTAAAATGGTGAAAACCACGTCCCTACTATGAGGGGAAGACTGGTTGGTTTTATTCCCATTACTTCTCTATCATCACTAACTGTCCTCCTTTCCTGACACTTTCTCAAATGGACGTGTTGCACACCGCACGCTGTAAACCTCCATACCAATACCCTGTTGAACATCCCCCAGCTTGTGACATGTTTGATGTCTCGAGTATTTCGTAGAAAATATATAGCAAGTTGTTGAGTGGGTCTTGCTTGTAAGACCTAATTATTTTTACCAATCACACGCAAGCTAAGCGGCGGCAGTCATATGTTACAAGTCAAGTTATGAGACTTGCCGCAAGTAATAGCATGTAATGCTCTTAGTTTAAATAATTAAGGGAAAAATATCATTTGGTCCTTTTTTAGGTGGTCCCAAGTCAGTTTAGCCCTTTGGGAAAATTCCTTTACTGTTTGGTCCATAATTATTTAAAAATATAAAACAGACAAAAATACCGTTTCGTGTTAATTTTTACTTATTTTCTTGTAGCAGTTCATTCGTCAAAATCAACTCTTGTTAATTTCTACTTATTCGTCAAAACATATAAACCATAGTTCATTCCAGAAATGAACTCCTGATAAAAACCTATATAAACCAGAGTTCATTTCTGGAATGAACTCCTGATAAAAACCTATATAAACCAGAGTTCATTCCAGAAATGAACTCCTGATAAAAACATATAAACCAGAGTTCATTCGTCAAAATGAACTCCTGATAAAAACATATAAACCAGAGTTCATTCCAGAAATGAACTCCTGATAAAAAACTATATAAACCAGAGTTCATTCCAGAAATGAACTCCTGATAAAAACCTATATAAACCAGAGTTCATTCCAGAAATGAACTCCGTCATCTTCATCGTCTCCATCATCAGCAGCAACAACAAACGAAAAAACATCAAAATCTTCATCACAAACCAGAGTTCATTCCATAAATGAACTTCGTCATCTTCATCTTCTTCATCAACAGCAGCAACTCATCTTCATCGTCTCCATCATCAGCACCAACAACAGACGAAAAAACATCAAAATCTTCATCATAAACCAGAGTTCATTCCAGAAATGAACTCCGTCATCTTCATCTTCTTTTGTAGATCCGAAACTTACCCAAGCATATGAATATGATAAAGGTTCATCATCATCATCATAAATAGCAGCAGAATCTTCAACCTCACCGTCTTCATCATCAAAACAGCAGCAAACATAAAAAAAAACGCAAAACTTCATCGTTTTCATCATCATCATCATCGTTCATCTTCTTCATCACTAGCAGAGAAAAAAATAAAGAGGAGAGAGAATCGTTCATCATCATCTTCATCTTCTTCATCACTAGCAGGAAAAAAAATTGAAAAATGAGAGAAACTAGATCTGAAAACAGGAAGAGAGAGAAAGTAAATCTGAAAATAAGATATTTTCTAAGGTTTTTTTATATATGTGGTCCCAAAAGGATATTTCTGTCACCACACAATGACAATTACATCATCCATGACGTCATCGTAGGACCAAACCATAATTTCTAGAACCAAACTATAAAATATATTTTGAAAAATGACCAAATAGACAGTTGACTAGGTCAACTGGACCAAACTCTCTCTAATATATTATTTCTAGGACCTAATGGTATTTCCTACAATAATTAAGTTATTTGTGAAATCGATATTTATAAAATATCGTTTGTAATCGATGCATATAAAGCATCGCTTTTAAGCAAGAAGCTCAAAATAATCGATGTATATGAATCATCGTTGTATAGAGCCGAACTTAATGTCTTAAAGAAGCACGGATGACCATCTTTGGGCAGCTGCCAGGAGCCACTCGAGCAGGTCAATGGAAAGTCGATCGGCCTTTATGGAAGAGGGGCGGCGGTGAGCACGACGGCACCTTATTGGTCACTCAAAATTATATCTAAGACGGTCGATTTGGATGGCCAAGTTGGACGGCCAAGATGATTTGCGGAAGTTATTGGTTGCCGTTGAATTTATTTAAGACCTTTGTACGCAATGCGATTAGCTTACTTTGAGTAGCTGCCAGGAACTATTCGAACGAGTTGAGGATGGGCCGATCAGTTCCCATGAGAGGGGGGCGGCCGGTAATTACGATGGCACCTCATTGGTTGCCAAAAATCGGATCTAGGCCGGTCGATTTGGCTGGCCAAGTCGGACGGCCGAGATTGTTTTGCGACAGCCGCGTGCTGTCGTTAGTTGAATATAAGGATTTTAAAGCCATTATGACCGACATACTTTAGGTGATCGATTTGATGTGCTGCTGGAAGGTTGTGAGCGACGTGATTGGTCAAAGCTAAAGGCGAGTCGCCGGTGAGCATACCGGTATTTCATTAGTCGCCTAAAATAAAATCTAAGCCATCCAATTAGGCTGGCTAAGTTGGACGTCCACGATGGATTTGAGACTTCCATGGCCAATCTTAACTCGTTAAACATCTTTTCCAACAGCGTGACTAGCCTACTTTGGCTAGCGATCATGGATGCTACCTGCAGGCTAGAAGAGTTCTAATTGGATGGAATAAAAGTGGGCCCACCGGTGAATGTCATGGAGCTTGTTTGGCCACGCCAAGAAAAGGCTAAACTTGATAAATCGGTTGGCCAAATCGTGCGACCGTGATCGTTTTAAGACTGACATGGGCAGCCTATATTCGATTTCTTAAGGAATTACGTGTGTCGACCAGCCAACTTCCACCTTTAATTAAAATTGCGGGATGCGCATTTAGAGCAATTTGATTGGTCGGTGGAAAAGAAGGGCCAGCAGGGAGTAATATGGGGCGTGGCCGGTCATCCATGGGCGACGCCAACTAGGGCAAATCGGCCGGCCAAGCGGCGTGGCCGCGCCCCTTTTTGCTGCTGCTTTTATTTGCTGCGGTTTCCCTTTATTTCTTGTTTTCCAACTTTTAATAGGGTTTTGCTCCTACTAGCTTCATGATGGACTAATTTCCTAGTTTGCCTAGGTTTGGTCTCGACCAATAGGGATCGAGATATTGCGCAGGCCGCAAAAATCTAATTTTTTGTAAATTGGTAAAATTAGGTTAAAAATTTGAATTTTGTGAGCTGACACAAAATTAATCAAATTTAATGAATTCTGTGTGTTGACACAAAATTACTAATTTTATTCTCAGAAAGCAACGCAGTTTGCGTGTTTCCGATTGAGTACTTTCATGCAGATCTTAATCCTGACAATTCGGGAGATTCATGCTACTCAGCTGCGAACGAACATTAATCGTCATGTCATGTCAACATTAAGAGTTCAGCTGGGGAACATAGCATAGGAAAAATACTCAGCAAGCCATACATTAGTGAATAATGCAGGCGGGATATTAATAAAATTTACAGAATATTTGGGATTGTTGCTACATGCACCAATATTATTCTAAATAAATTTCATAAGTATTAAACTACATAGTTCATGTGTAAGCAGAGAGGTATAGACACTCATCAGCTTCTTGGAAGCTCTACTTCTTTGCAGAAAACAAGCATACAAAATATAGGGTTTTACATTTTTAGCCTTGAACTAAAAACTACCATCAACAGTTATGTACATGTTCAAATATGTCGAAATCTAGAAGTTTCTTAACAAACCCTAATTCCAAGCTTCACACAAAACATACAAAGATATGTGAATATTGGAAACTAGGTTTTGCATCTTAGGATCGGTTGTACCAACCTCACAATGTAAGTTGTGATCGGTTATACCATGTTTCCCAAACCAGATTATGACCGATTACACCTTGCTTCCCAGAGGTAGTTTGTGATCGGTTACACCTTACTTCATGAGTTCTAAATATAGGGACGGATTCTCTTTTAGAGAACTTCTTCCAGCAGCAGAAGTCTTTTTAGTGGAGAAGAATAAACTTATCGAGTTTGGTTAAAACCAAGATCGTTAATGTAAGACCCAAACCGGGATCGGAACATCACCAAGTTGTTGCGTGCCTGTTTAGAACAGTACATGAGATGGGAGATACAGGTAGAAGTTATGATTCTAAGAACCAGATATAGGTAGTACATGTATCAAGTTTGGTGAAATCGGACCGACCTGTATCGGGTGCAGCCCTACACAAAATACCCAATAAGGAAGAAAAAAAATATAATAAAAATTGGGTTATGAAATGTTTGCCTTTCATTATTTGTTTAGACTCTTTGCGGAATTGCGAACTAGAGCTTATATGGAGGTTGGATTATAAAAGCAGAAAAGAAGTCAATCCAAAATTCAGGAACAAAAACAATTTATTCACAAAAATAGGTTTTGTTGTTTCCAGAAATCATTCTGGATTCACGTTCACAAACTACATTCTGATTTTTTGATTTAATTAAATCAAAAAAAACTAACCACTAAACATGGATGAATCCAGTGGGGATAGGTGGTGTCACCGGCCCCTTAGGTTTTTCAAAAAAGTAAATGTTTGTAAGTAGTTTTCATTCAAAATCACATTGTGCCCCCCAATATCTACGAGTATCCGTATAAATTGATACTTTTGAAACTAATCTCAGCCAAAACTACCGAAAAGTTAAAAATCACGATCCCTGTTTTATCGTAGACCAAATGATCTCGTTAGGCTTAAACTTCATTTATATGAATGATTCATGTGAAGAAGAATAAAAAATTATTAATAGTTTTTTTTATATATAAATTTGATAACACCCACTTTTAAATTTATTGCCAAAACCAAGTCACTTTGGTTCTTACTGAATGCAGTCACCACTTTTCTATTTTTACCAAATGATGTAATTGTAGATTTTGGTAATAAAGTGGTTCGTTTAAGACTTGTAGAGATTCAATTTTAGACTTAATCTAACAAATATATACACAAGTTTGTCACAATATCGAGAAGTATTGAGACTCAGGATTCCACCATAAACTCATTCATGTGATTCATATATTTATTCCAAACAATTATAGCTCAAATAATAATAAATATTGACTCTAATTCTTTGCCAAGGTATATTTTTAAAAGATTGACTGTAAATCACAAGAATGACGCATCAAAAGTACTTAGACCAAGCATACATCATCAAACGAAATCACAATCAATTAAAATAAATCATAATTCAAACTAAACTAGTGCAAAAGTCATAAAGGGATTAAATAGAATTACCACATGTGTGAAGAATGGCTTCCTCCGTCGTCTCAGTGTTGGGTTTTAGCTCTTCATGGTGAAAACACGCTCAAAATAATAACTCATGGCTTAATAGGTGTTTTCATTGAAGAAATAATATAAAACAGGAGTTTGCAACACTGTAATGGTGTTACAGACGTCACTGTTACAAAGAGAACTGTTGGAATAGGTTTCCCCTGTCGCTAGATAGTTGCTATAAGTCTTTTGCCAGAACCACTGGAGAACGATACTTGGCTTCTGCTGTTGAATCTAAAACCGTCTCTGAGACTGTTCTTCTGCGACACTGTTCTTCTTCTTCTTCTCCTTCTCTTTTGCTGGTGAAGAGCTCGACTCTGTATCTCTTGAGTTTTTTCTCTGCGGGTCTTCCAAACCCTCCGTTCGGTCCCCCAAACTCCCGATATACTTCCCGTGACTCTAAACTTCTTATATATACACCACGGGATCACAAATACTTGAGAAAATCTCCCCTGCCTTTCACCATAAGTTTCGGAAATTTCATTCCCTTTTCATCACATGCGGTTGCTGGATTGTTTCCAAACTTCCCTTGTTATTTGATAGAAACAAATCCATCCGAATATTTTCTCCCAATCCTCAAGTAATTGCCGGAAATAACCAAACAATCCTGAGATGTCATCATTCAGTGTTTTTCCGAGAAAAGTAAGTAAACTTCCTTTTTTTTCTTCATTACGCGGTTCTATGGATTACTCCAAACTTCTCCTAAATTTAATAGCCTAAATCCTAGCCGTCAGTATACTCGTAACTCCCCCAAAACTCGGACCTTGAACTGTTTTCGCTGCAAAAAGTATTCCCGCCAAAACGGGAAATTCAAATTAGATAAGAAGGTGCCCCTTAACCAATTCATGTCTGCCAATAGTAGTTGCTCTGGAGTGCCCTTATCAGTGAGGTGCCCCTTATCCATTTGAGGGGTGTAAATAACACATGTCTTGGGTGCCAATAGTATTTCTCCCGGGGGTGCAAATTCTACTTTTCGAGTTAATTTTTCTGCACAAGTGTATTTATCCAAAAACACCTACAAAAACATAAAATACAAAAATGGGTACTAACAATATAGAAAATCGAGATCAAAATAGACACATAAATGCGTCTATCACCAAACACCAAAGCTTAAGAGCAAAGCGGTCATTTACATCCTGACAAATT
This sequence comes from Papaver atlanticum, assembly GCA_023531105.1. NCBI lineage: Eukaryota > Viridiplantae > Streptophyta > Magnoliopsida > Ranunculales > Papaveraceae > Papaver > Papaver atlanticum. Next base: position 1,697,328 of record JAJJMB010001752.1, on the reverse strand, counting down.
AAGCAAAAACCATGCTCCCTACCTTTTAAACTCTTCAGAATGTGATTGATTTAGTCCTTGTGTACACGATAATCCCTTAACGGAAAATGGAAGAAAAAAAGGTTGCATGCGATGTGCATTTGCGAATGCCAAGAGTGATTTTGCGTCGACTATTAAATTTTCCCATTCTTGTGCATTACTGGTAGTGGTAACTTATGGTTTATGTGCATTTCCTACCAAAGCCACAAGACAATGAAATTAAGTTGTTTACTTTTCAAAGAATACTCAAAATTTTCAATTTTTCTTCTTCGATTACTCAGTTTCTATGTCGTATTTTACTGATTGATGAAATATGAATAATCATGATGGTGGTTTATCATCGTGTTTTCAGTTACGTTTTAATTCTAATCTTTGAGGTTAAATTATGTCCCACTGAATTTTTATTCTGGATTCGCCACTACTAGTGAAGGTGTATCCAAGCACCTTCCCAAATAATTACATATTTTTCTTGGCATTTGGAGTTATTCTATGTGCATAGGTGAGACCTACCATGTATAGGACAAGAGTTGAGTTGTTAGACTGAATTTAGTGGAGATCCCCAAGCCCTTCCTACACCCAAAAACCGTGGCCTAATGTGCCTCTTCCTGCTCACGTTCCCTATTCTTTGGGAATCCCTACGGGAAGAGATCACGGACGGACAATGGTTGTCCATTTTGTAAAAGTCCAAAACGGACAACGATAAGTCGTTTTGCTCAAATAAGATGGAAAACCACTATCTGTTTCCTTGGAACAGCTAACCACTAGCCGTTTTCCATGATTTTGAAATGCCAATAGCCGTTTCTTGAACTTTTTTTGTTTACACTCCAACTACACTAATTTTCACGATTACGCTTTATTAGCACATGTAATTACACTTCCTTTACATAGGTCTGAGTAAAAAAAAATCGGTTCTTAATTACAAAGAGTTTTTTGTGGTATACATGAGAACATGTTTAGAGTGCATGATGCTTACCAGAACTTGAATTGGCAATGTGGTTATTGTTGTTTTGTGAAAGCCAAATGTTGATAACTCGTATTATGATCGAGATGCGAAAGTTTAAGCGAGTATTACCAATTTTATAGAATTCAACTAAAATGTTTAATCATTTGTGTTTCCTCAACTAGTCCTCATCCTTATTTTCGGTGCTTCTTGACCGTTTGTATAGCCATCTCTATCAATTCTGGACAATTGAAACAATCGGGATCCCTCCATGTCATAACCTAATGAAACAAACAAATAAGATATTATGAATTCTATAATTTCAAAGATATACAAAGATATTTCAAATATTTTAAATACCTAATAAGTTTCATACTCAAAGCCATGTTCAACCAGGAATTAAACATGCAACAACATGAATAATGGTGAATCACCAAGATAATACAACTATCATTATCAGTTTTCTGGATCACGAAGATTATGACTATCATTATCACTGGAAATTTAACCATGTTCATCAACAAATCATTAAAATTAATATTGTTCTCCTAATAAAATCAACACAATCATTAACCAGCAGCAATATATTCATTCACTTAATGTTATTTATCAAAAAACTTAACAAAAATCATATCAATTGAACAAAAACCAAAATTAGGGTTTAAGTTTATTAATGCATTACCTTTGATTATTGAGATGATAAAACTCCTTAAAATCTTTTGGAACTAGCAATTGAAAGGTTTAAGAACAAACCCAATCAATGAATCTGAAAGAACTAGCCGCAAAAGAATTGTAGAGTGAAGAGATTGGTGTTTTCTGTTGGGCAACATGAAATATAAGTGAGGAAAAAATTGTGAATAAAGTTGTATGTCTGTTTTGTGAACAAAATATGAAACAGGCAATGGTTATCCGTTTCAAATGGTGTTGACTGGTCAAGATATAAGGAACGACGAATGAGAGTATTCGTTTCTCAAAGAACAGATGAAGGGAAACCGTTTCCGAAGAAACGACTGACGGCGATCCATTTTTTCCCCAGGAAAGGCTAACCATTGCCTTTCCGCTGTTGAAATGCGGAATTTCCATTAGGGCTAAGCTCTTTCCAAGCTAACATGGAAAAGAAATTGGGAATTGCTTGGGAAGAACCATAAGACCCGGTCTTAATAGGCCCTATATAATCTTCGTAGCTAACACTACACAGTTTCACAAGTGTTCTTTGTACTTGTGTATCTGCATGGTATCAGACTTCGAGAAAGTCATAACATTTCGATATAAATGCAGAAAAAATGACTGTTGGACAAAGACATAATCTGAAAAAGAAAGCTAACTTTGTCAATCTGCTTCTAAAGTAACATCAAGTATAAATGGCCTGATCTGGATCAAAAGAAACTCATCCAAACCACATATAAATTTTACTTACTGTAAAACTGAATTTTGAAGCGACAATCATATGCAAAGCGCAATATGAAATGTACACATGGTGTTTAGTGTTTAAAGATTTCCAGAATTGTTCTTAATCAAATGTAATACATTATTGTCCTAATGCTTATTTTAATCCTCCTTAAGCTGGACAGTTGTGGTTATTATCTTGGCTATGTGAGTGATTTTGCTTCTTGTCCTCTTTTTTTTTTTTTTTTTTAAATAGTAGCTTATTAATGTTTTAAGATTGGAATTTTCTCTGTATCTTATGGGTCTTACAAACCGTTTTGTACTTTCTTCTTTTCGGTCAATCAATTCTGTATTTATCGAACAAAAAAATAAATAAAATAATAGGAATTTACCAACCGTAAAATCGCTAGGATTTGAAGATATTTGCATGTCCATATTGTCTGTTTAAAATTTCTTAAGTATAAGAACTTGAATCGGAAAATTAATACCGATATATTTGAGGCATACCTCTTATCGAAGAATAAGAAAGTGTGTAGGTATTGCCTACGGTGTATAGGACAGGTGAGTTTAGTTGTCAATAGGCCTTACACAAGCTTTGTAGCCAGCACTTTGCGGTTTCACAAGTATCCTTTGTACTTGTATACCTGCGTGGTATCGGACTTCGAGAAAGTCATAACATTTCAATGTAAATGCAGAAGAAATTGACGCTTCGACAAAGATGAACATTTGCACTATCACAGTAGCCAGCGCCGGATATAGGGTAAACTTTTGGGTCGTAGGTACGTAGATGTATCAAAAACTCAACGATGAAGTAAAGTCAAAGTCTTGGTTGGTTATGAGAAATTTACGCAAGAATGAACATTGTGCTAATCAAGTTTGTCTTACAGTTTATTAAAAGAATGATTTGTGGGAGACAAGAATGAAGATCTATATCTATTCTCAGTGATTTTCTGGACAAGATTACAAGAATTTCTCTCGTTTAGACAGCTGTTTATCTCTGCCTAAACCTATACAAATAAATATACTTTAATGTTAACAACTCTGTTTTTCTTGTATTAATCTATTCGTTAACCCCAAACTTTGTTCATAAATTATTGTTTCTTTGTGACCAGAATCTCTTGTAGTATTACTGATTAAATGCTTAGCACATTAGCCTTCTTGGGACCACAAACGACCCAACACCTGGTTAACTGTGGGCCCCTCGGAAGACGTTCTCGCTAGACGACAACCAATTTATGATCCTACTGCTTGTTGCACATTGTGAGTAATGGAAAATTCGTTGGGATTATTTTTAGTACCATAATTTTTGGTTCCAAGAGGATTTTCCGTGACTCACACTCATGTGAGATCCACTGGACGGTAAAAACTGATGGATGGAGGTTTGAGGTTTGTGTCCATGATAGCAAGGGCTATCACACGGACGACGTTGAATGGGGGCCATCATCCGAAGGTCATGAAACTCCGGATGGAGTTTTTGCTTGGATGGCTAGAAAAGACTCACGGTATTCACAGTTAATACCAATTTGAATTATATACGGAAATCAGTCGGATGTTTACCATAAAAGGGACATATAAAAATCGTTTTGTCTTTCCGAAAACGATTTTTTCCCCTAAGAAGACAGAGCGAGAGCTGAGTTACCTAACAACGTCTGTTGTTGCTTAGAAGAAAAACAAAGCAGGTGTATGGTCTTCTCTGTGAAGATTAGAGATGTGAACAATAAGGATATATAAGAAGAAAGATGAAAACTTGGTTAGTAAACACTATTTCTAGGGTTTGCTCTTTAATTTTTAGCTTTTCTCCTGTTCTTAGTTCTTAATTCTTCCATTTAATCTCACTATGTTTTACTTTGAAAATAATTGTGTAGAAAAGTCACTTTGAAAATAATTGTGTAGAACAGTCACTATTTGTTAATCTTTTTAATCGGAATTATGAATTGATTCATTAATTGTATAATGTTTGATTTTGATTATGTTTTCTGGAGTTCGAATTAAAATCATTCAAATTTATTTCAATTAATTGAATTAGAATTTTTATGATGTGAACTCCAGCTAGAGCGATAGGTGTGATAGATTTAGTAGATGGCCTTTTCTAGGAAGAGTCTACATAGTTAGGAAACTACAATGAGATGCACCGCTGATGAACATGTTAAGTGTAAGGGATACTTCTGCAAGTTATGCCCAGTTTAGCATGGGGGCATTGGTATTTTTGAATGGATGTTGTACCGTGGAGTCATGCTCACCAAGTTGGATTGTCTAATTGCAGGCCAACAAACCATAATAGGCCAAATTGGTGGTTACTTTAATTAAATAATGTAGAAAGCTGAGCTTGAACCTACAATTGTTTGCGAAGAACATAGAATTGTCGTTACTTTTATCGCTCCATGCTTAAAATCTTTGTAAACAAATTGTGGGTTTAGATTACGATAAAGTTCTCTTTCTTCTATATATTTGATATTTGATGTATACATGGATTTCTGGAGAGTAGATTTTACTTTGTATGCTGGAAAGATAAACTGTTACATGAATAAGGTGAAATTTCAAATGCTAAGTTTTGCAACAGGTAATGCATATCTTATATACGGTGAATAGAAATGGGACCCCATGGACGATGCACGTTAAATTACACAATAAGGATGCAATTAATTGAACCGCCATCTTAGCTCAATTAGTAGAGGACGTGGTTTTTAACAATGTAGTTCTGGGTTCGGCTCCCACAGATGGCATATCAGTGAGCTTATTATTTTGTAAACAGTGTTGCTCTGAAGGCAGCTACCAGTGCGACCATTTCTTATACTTCTTCAGAAAGGTGAAATTTCAACTTCATTTGCTTTTCTTAGCTCTCACTTTCTATCCAACATCTCAGAGCTCTGATCATTTGGTTCAATCAAGGGCTGGAAGAGGCTTAGAGTGAGAATGGACCGGTTCTTAGAATGGAATTGATTTGTTTTTTCCTTAATTTTATGAATGTGTGCAGGGTTAGGGAAAGTGATAAGTGCCAGAAGGAGAAAAGGAAGATAATTGATGGAGATGATTTCAACATGTTCTCTTCTTGAATATAAGCAGAATCTGCAACCAATAGTCCTTCATTAAAGTTCTACTTTTCTCCTTATCTTTCTACAATTATACACAAGGAATAAAGAATAACTTGGAAAGCTTTGCTTATAGCCTTACTGTTGGATAAAAGGTCTCGACTCCTGAATCATCTTAGAAGCACAGTTTGTTCTTTTCTTAATGGGGTTACGGTCCTGAGTTTCTCATTTAAAATATACTTAGATATTATGTGTGCATCAGTTAGTTTTATTGATTTATCGTTTGATTATGTAGCTTAGGCATGGACATTTCTCTATGTTATCTGGAGATCTCAATTCGCACAATTGCTCCTTAACTGCAAGGTCTACGGGGTGATATCCAATGGACAAACAAGAACCTAACTTCTCGAGGTCTTATTACCTTACCTAGATTGGCAGGTCTGTAATTAGTACACATATTTATTAGTAAATTTCGTTAGTTATGGTTGAGAGTTTTGGCTAGCATATATCAAAATTACCTTGAAATTTCATCATGTACATTAATAGCATCCAATTTCATTTACTGAAAAATGAGAGTTGTTCAGACATCTTGCAGTTGTCTTTGCTTCTTTAAAAACTATCTATCGGTACCATTGCATGTGGTTTAACTTCCCGCTCCTATTCTTAGTTGTTCCATTTAATCTCACTATGTTTTACTTAGGCATCAATTGGTAGGTACTTCCAGATATTCCGCGCTGCGACGCTTGGAGATTGATTAAATAAATGGTTTTAAAGTAATGGTAGAAACCCGAAATTCATATTTGCATGTTCTGATTTCCTAATGATTACCTTCTTTTTTTTGTATGGCAGGTGAGCATACATGGTTGTTTAACCAGCAAGATGAAGTTATTTTTTGAAAAAATTGGTGATTTAGGGGGTTAGGGGAGAAAAGTGAGGTCAGGCCTCAGGTGATCACGCCGAATCCTCAATTGCTAATAAGGCTTTCCACCAAATTTTCTCTTAGCAAATAAGGGTTAGGAGGTGATTTGTGGTACTAGCATCAAGAAGAGGAAAACTCCAGGTACAGTCCTACCGCTATTTCTTTTCTTTTTTACTTTGTTTTTTCCTTTTCTGAATTCCCAAGGATTTCACTAGGGATTCTAGGGAAAGATACTTGAATCAACTTCAAATTTTGTGTTGGCAGGAATATGGTTCTCTTTTGTCTTTCTAAATTTGTTCCTAAAATCGGGAAGTTTTGATGCTATTCATTTATTAAAGAGGGTTTGTTTTTGGTTAGGTTGGTGGATACTTTTTGTTACAAGTTTTCCTTTGGCAAGCAGCTTTGGATTCTTCGTGAAGATTAAGTTATTTATCTCGAAACTCAATTTAACTTGAATATCTGAAATTATTGTTTTTTTTTGTATTATGTTCAGGGTTCAACACTGATCTTTATTCTAAAATAGACAATTGTGCCGAGTGGGCTGCAGATAGAAGCAATGGAAACTCAGATGCTGAAAGTTAGTCTGATTCTTACGTTGGTTTCGGCCTTGGTAAGATTGTGTCTACAACATCTATTAATAGAAACTTTGCTTGATTTAAATAGTTGTTTACTGAGAAATTAGAAATGGAATATTGTTTCTTTGAAGATTTTGAAAGTTCCATTGTTGTAGTAGTTGATAAGGCCTAATTTTTGGGTGTATATACATTTTTAAAGCATGATTTTTCATGTCCTTCTGTGGATGTTTTTCAAATGCCAAGAACCATTATTGGTAGAGGTAGTATACTGAAAAGATCAAATGCGGTCATTGCAGGTCTTTATGAAGGGTGCGTGGAGAATTCGTGTATATTTGCCAGATGCATATTCATACAAGTCAGTATTGGATTCTTGAACAAAAAATTCACCCCAACGTTGATGATTTGTGAGCAAACTTACTCCTATGAATGCACCTGTTCATTTTAGTTAACTGTATTGAATATAATTTCTAATTGGATCATCTTATCGCAGGTCGGGTAACAGGCAGAGAAGATTGCGTGAATATCCAATGCTTATAAGTCTTACTAACTCAGCAACTTCGCTAAGTTGATTGAGAAGAGGAACGTTGAAGACTTGATCACCAACATTGGCTTGGTGGTGGTGCTGCTGCAGTTGTTGTTTCTGCTTCATCAGGCGCTTCAGCTGTTGTTGCACCGAAAGCCGAGGAGAAGGTATAATTTATGTGTTCTTCAAAAATTTATTTGCCCTATTGTATTATGTGAATTCTTTTGTTTCTTAATGCGTATATACTGCCGTACATTGACTTTATGTTTTACAGGAAGAGGCCAAGGAATTTGTGAGTTCTTAAAGGTACAATGTTTTTATATATATTATTGGTAGTATATACATTCAAGATTAAACTATGTTTCAGGTGGGATGAGAACTATATACTAAACAAATAATTAGAAAGAACAAGTCAAACTGTTGTAAGTTAATTAAAGAATCAATTCATTTGAGGAATTTACTAAGCAAATAAGTTAAGATTGTTTGTGAAGTTCTGTATTACTTCATGTGCTAAAATATGTGATCGTCAAAGTAGTTGACCGTGAACTAGGAACTGTTTGAGTTAAGGCATCATTATAGACTTGGATAGAAGTAATTTTGTGTTTTCTTATTAGGTAAATTATAAATTGTTCTGAACTAAATTGTGTTGTGATATCCTTTTTGTACTAAAACGATGACGCTTGCAAACTTCTAAAAGTTTGGAATCAAGAGATGGTGTTCAAAAAAGAGGGGAGAGTTCAGAGTTCGGTAATAAGCCAGTTGAAAGTACACAACCTATGGAACACCGCCTAAACATGAGGTATCCCATGAGTGTTGGATGACTGCAGGTGTTGACGTGGGTGATACTAAATCAAATTCCCAGGTCCTGGTGAGTACTTGTCTTTAACCGCTTTTAGGTGTCACCGCTGCCAGACTTCTACTTATTACTTTTTGATTTGACTTGATTGATTGAAAATCATCCTCACTGATACAATCATATGGAAACACAACTTGATGCTTTAGAGACTAGGGTCTGCAATCCTGTATGAAAAATATTAACTAGCAGGGTAGTAAATCAGTAGTACTCCATTTAAGTAGCGTTCCAAGTCAAATCCAAAGTTTCATTTCTACTTTTTTGAAGTCCTTAGCACACTTATATTTTAAATTTAATGGTTCTCCAATTAAGTAAAGTATTATTCCCCATCTTGCAAACTTCTGCTCTTATGTTACTCTGACTCCCTCATTCGGCTCTTGGATAACAGTTTCCTTTTACCACTTTTTTATAGCAAAAAGTGTTCAATGTTTGATACTAAAGAGTAGCAAATAATGGTATTTACTTAATTATGGAATAGATATCTATAGTGCCCTAAGTGTCTACTGTATACGAATTATGAGAATATATCTTCATCTGGGTAACTCATAGATAAGGTTTGAATTTTTTACATACTTTATTGCAGTTGGTGGATTGGGTTTTGCTGATACTTGGTTACTTATTGTGTTGTTTGAGTACTGACGTATTTATCTTTTTGGTCTTATTAGAAATGCAAAGACGTACAAAAGGCGCAAAACTATTACAAGTTTTAGAATAACACGAAAATGAGGAAGCTTTGAGTGCTCTACTTTCAGGCTTGATCAATGAAGATGAAAGAATACAACTATTAGCTGAAGTGTGTTAGTATTTGTAAGTCTAATTGATTTCACTGCTCTTAAAAGCATCTGTTATTAGAAATATAAATACTAACCCGACTTCGGTTAAAAAATCTGAAAAAGCTTAGCACAAGTACCGCCATCCTCCATGATAATGTTTAATGACAATGTTTCCTCCATAGATATTGAGGTAAATTCAATACATCCATTTTTCCGTTTGTTATTTCAACCCAAGACCCAAAGTGCACTTACGTCATAGTCAATTGGAAATCAGTAGGCATGGAAGTTTCGTCCAAAATCATTAGGCAAAGTTTCTTCTTATGAACACGACTAACAAATAGTTAGGTATGTCATTATGGTTTTACTATAACTAATTCTCCGTCGCAGGATTTTTTTTATCGATGCCCAAGAATTCTTAGCGACAAGGAGCTAGAGTAAGTTATGTTGCCCTAGAGTTGGTTAGCTCGATCAAATTATCTTAATAATCAAATTGGTCTTTGTTTTGGGGTGGTATTGAACTTGATGTTGTTGTTAGAACTTTAAGTTACAGGTATTGACCGTGAATTGTTGTTTAATTGAAACAAGCTTTGCTAGGATTGTTATATCTTTATGGCAATTTGTTACTTAGTCTGTACCAAGAATGGTGTTGTTTGTCATATACTATTGGAGGTAACTAGAGTTCGATTGGTTTGTGATTTTGTTGTTGTTAGAAAACGTATAGACAATTGAAGGAAATTCTCCAAACATCAAAGCTAGACTAGATTCTAATTAGTGTCTCAGGCATGCATATTTCAGGCGTAATTTAAATATACTTTATTGATTTCCATTTCTTACTGAGTATGGTAGTAAGATGCTCCTTTAACATATGTCGATAGTGAGCTTATATTATCTTCTTTGTTTTGTTATGTCTTTTTTGTTCCAGTGCATTGCACCAACAAAAGTAAATGACCAGTATGCCACTGTGTTGTTCAAGATCAATGTCAAAGTAGCTTTTATATTTTGCTTATTAATATTATTTTTCGCGCATCTGATATTTTCTTCATGTATATTGTCTTAATTTGCTTAATAGTCTGTAAGATTATTAGTATGTGGCTGACAATTTCAATCCATTGTGATAGTGATCGGCAGATATGTGATGGTAAGTGGATAAGATACCATTTCTCCACAATTGAAGCTCTTAACGTATTGACTACCAGTTTGAGTTCTTATCTTAAGCCTAAGATCATGTCAGTAATATGAATGCCTGATACTTGCTGCACAATGAAGAAGAGATTGAAAGGCAGTTCCAAATTATCACTTCTCCGATTTTGGGTGGGTTGATGATTTCAATTATTTTTCAGAAACGAATCTAGGCTTGCATTTGTTGACAATGGTTTCGAGGTATAAGGAGTGTATATGGTATATACTGATGAGTAATTCTATTTACATTGTTGTTTGCTGATATGTAATTTTTCTTTCGGCTATTCCAAAACATGGTCTTCTCACTAGTTTAGGAACAAAGTTATAGGAACGACAAACTGTATGGAACTGTTATGAAATGTGGATAGCCGGGTGTGTCGCTATGCACAACAACTCCAATATCTCTCTGATGGGTTCAATGGAAACTCCAACATCTCCTGATGGGTTCAATAATGTCTTTTCATACAGTAGTACAGACGATAATAAGATAAAACCCTTCTAATTGAAATGGTCTGTTGGCAGGTGCTTTGACTGTAGCTAGATATTGATTTTTGTATGGAAGCAATCATACCAAATGAGTAGGCCGTACGATTGATTCATCTTTCTACTGGCACCATATATAGTGTACAACACAGTCGCTGAAATTGATATGTTATACCGTGAACACAATATCTTGCAAATTATTAGAAAAAAGTTTCTTTTCCTGAATCCTATGTACTGAAATTGATATGATCTATATTGTAAACACAATACCTCTTTGGTAGCATTTGTAAATGGGGAATATAGATTTCTTACACTAAGGTTTGATGGTACTAATGATTAAGAGTCTTAGGTCCCTCCTGAAAATCACACATGGTATAACTCAACGGGAATCGTAATGGTAAGATGATGTATTATTGGCACATAAAAAAGTTGTTATTATTTTTTTCTTTGGCATTTTTTATTTTTCTTATTTTTAAACTTTGATTTAAGTATTTATAACTAAAATATAGTCGAAGCAAGCTGCAACGTCTGTTAGATGAATTTGTTGGAGTGGTTTATGTTTCCCGTGGACACTGCCATATAGAGATTGAGAATGTAGTAATTGAACAAAACAAGGACGATTTTGCAATTACGAGGGACTTGCAACATCAATTGCTGGATTTGCAGACGCTTTAGCAATTGCTATCCCTGAAAAAGAGGTATTATCACTTTTTCTTTTTAGCCTAAAAATAGAGCAAATTGAAAAAGTGATGACAACTCCTTTCCAAAATGAAAGGAGTAAAAGAGGTATTATCACTGTGGTACATTATGTTTATCCAAATTCATCATGGTTTCCTTGCGCTTTAACCTGACTTCTTCTGAAACAATTCTTGGAATGTTGGATTTTACATGTAATATTATCTACCCCAAATATCTGAGAATGATAACAGGTTTCAGATAACGTGCAAAGTTAAATATGCCAATTTATTTAGTGAAATCCTATCAAAAAACAAAAAAATTGCTTAGTAATCTTGGTGTATTTCGTTTTTTTAATTTCATGATTAAAAAGTTACTAATTTATCCATAAGGGAACCAAAATTAGGAAAATGTTAGGAAAATAAATAGTTTATTGCTGCCTGAAACTCCTGAGAAATTGAGAAAATTATATATAATAGCAACGTAGAATGTTTATTATTCTAAAAACATATATAAGAGCATAATGCATCGAGTGTGTTTATCTGTCTCGGATACGAATTGTATAAAAGAGCTTAAAAAGACTTATGGTCGAAGTGCTTTTCAATACACAAGGAACTTTGATGTAAAATTTGAACGTTATTTCTAGACGAAGGAAACAAACCGATTTATTCTTAGTTATATATATGTGTTATCCTAATTATGCTCTCTCTATCCGGAGTTCGCCAAATCCCAATTAGATTTTATTTATTTTTTGTGAAGCAATCCCCGTAATGCTTTTACTTTTGAGAAAAATGTCAAAATTAGAAATTATATTTATAAAAATGCAAGACGTCATGGTTAGTTAACATATTGATGAAGTGACGATTATACTGCCAAGAGATTGGCCTCTCGGGTCCATCTTCTGATGATAGTTTACTAAAACCGAACAGAGCAAATAAGTTAACTTAGATTTTTGAATCCTATCATGTGTACTCATCCAAAAATTTAGTATGGTGATTTGTGTTGTAACCTGAAACGAAGCAAAGGGTTTGGTTAACTCGGAAACAATCTTATAGTTTAAGGCTTTAATTTTCGATGCTTATAGATGAGTATTATACTATTTTGAGGGTGAGAAAGCTTTTTCAAGATTCTTTGGTAGACATTTGGGCATCAACTGACATAACCGCACATAATTTTTGAAGGACACATAACTTTTAAGTTTTCTCCCCATTTTTAATTTTTTTTATAAACACTTACGTAATTTTTTAACTTGTATATGCAAAACGTGAAAGAAAAATTATTCATTCTCTAATGTCTTCTGTTTCAATTGTATGGTTTTAACTATCTATTTTGTGTATCCGTACTCCACCAGAAATGGTTATGTTAGAATCAACCCATGATTTCAATTGTTTAACGTTTTTGATACAATTTATATTGATTTTGGAATTTGTATCTCTTTCAACATATATCGCTTAATACTCTCACTGGATTGCTTTGTTGGATACACTTGATTAAAATCATTGATTGTAGTAACCTTGGACATACATTACTCAAAGAAGATTTTAAACCAGCGATTTGAAAGAAATCTCAAGAATAATTCTAATACACAAATATGAACATCGACAATTAACAGTAATTCAACATTGTGATAGTTAACAAACTCTCACAACAATCTAATTGATAGAGCAACTGAAGTATATCAAAGTTCCTTTGCTTTATCAGGCTGAAGAAATGAAGTCACTTTAAGCTTGGATAAGAGAACACAACTGATGAGTGAAGATATCAACCATTTGGTGATCGGTGGAAAGGTAAGTGAAAAGCTCAATGGTGTACATAAAAAGTGGAACGACAAGGATAGTAACAAAAACGTACTTTTACCTAGAGCCACAATTTTTATGTGCGCAAGCTGATGGTATCACTAATTATGTTCTGAGACAAATTTAAAATTGAACTGTTAACTTAATAATTTTTTTGAATATCAACCACCACACAAGAAATGATCGCAACAACAAAAAAAGAAAGACATAAAAATGACGGTATATAATGATGAATTATTATGTTTGGATAAATATTAATGCAATACAATAAATCATCAAGCTTTAATTACCTAAAAAATTACATGATTATTTGAACCATTAGAAAACAGGCTCATCTTCCCATAGAATGCGACAGATGAGAGAATCACAGTAACTTTGAGAAAGAGGAGAGCAATATGAACAACAACCTTGCAAAAACCAAATGAGATAACCTCATATATTTTTTTCCTCGAGTAATAAAATATTTATCTTATAGATTAAAGATAAAAACTTTCAAAATGATAACACGAAACGCCAAGATTAACTAGTTGTGGCACAAGATGGACAGCGCAAGAGAAAATCTTACCAACATAAAGAGACGGTCGCGTACAATCTACAAAAAGGGTCACACAAGGGTCAAAGACTGACCAATTCACCAAGAGTGAACAAAATTTAAGAAAATATTTTTTGCGCAAGGTATAAATGTTACTTGATTTGTCAACCTACTGAGATATTGGGAGATTTTCAGTGCGGTGATGAAAACAGTTCCAAAACATAATCAAGAGAAAATCTATTGAATGTATTCACCCGTCTTAAATGTAGTAGTAAGGTCCAAAGTGTTTCTCCAGACATGTGGATATTTTAGCATAAAATTTAAGCCTTATTAAACAAGACATGTTATCATCAGCTATATACTCTATCTGTCCCCTGTATGAAAGCGGAATTTTCCAATTCCCTTAAAATAAGAAAAAAAATATGAATTTCATAAATATCCATCACTTTTCCCGTTTTACCCATTATTTCATTTCCAAGACAAGAAACATTAATATTTATTATAATATCTATCTGCATAATAAATAGGGTATACATGGAAAAAATCATCTTGAAATTGGAGTTCCAGCCTATCTAATAAGACACTCAAAGTCTAAAACTCCACCTTTATGTAGGGGACAGAGATAATACATATATTCCTAATTATGCTCTAACTTTTTATTAGGAGTTCACGGAATCCCAAGTAAGATAGGGATGTTCTTATCATAATAAAGAAAACTCTTTAGAAAAATGATATATGCACCAAGTAGTGTCCATCCAAATGAGATTTTTTTAAGAGATATCGATTTTTTTGAGAAAGATGTCCAAATTTCTTTATATTATAATATCAGCGACTGATTAAGAAACACATTTATTATAAGTATATGGGTTCGATGATCTCGATCCTGATGATATTTTACTAGGACACTAAAAATATTTTATAGTCTAACTCAAATTTCAGGGTGCATTTATGCATTCCCGACCTTAAGTTTTGTTATTTATTTTGTGTTCCTTACGATGAATTGGGCTGGACATATAAAGTGGAGATTGAGAATCAGATGCAGAATAACTTACCAAAGTTATCAAATTCATCCAACGAGGGAAGCCTTTAACTCAAGAGGCATTCCAATAGACATCCACATGGATTACAAGACATGACTGATGAAAATAATGGTAAAATAACTAATTTTGGATAATATCGACGATGATAAATAGATAAAGTGTTGCCTTCTTCAAACCTCAACTTCTCCGTTAAAAAAAAAGAATCAAGGATTGCAGTGCTCAAATAAAATCCACCATAAAATCATAAATATACGAGAAGGACAAATCGAAAAAGAAAGAAAAAACCCTCAATGAATCGAATTGTGTTCTCATTACTACTAAAATATTATCCTGATATATGAGGTCTGAAATGAGTAATAAATTTCCGTGATAACATCAAGTTAAGATTCAATTTGGAAATAACATATTACTCAAACACCAAATTACATGAATATTAGGTGCACCATACATATTTAATTTGAACTTCATGGACGTAATAAAATCCAATTCATCAATTGGGCATTTAACAAAATTAATCCCCAATTTATCAATCCCTAATATTTCTATAAAATCTTATTAATTAAAATCTCCAATAAATATTGTTCTTAGTACAACAAAAAAACAATCAGGAAACAAAAATTATACATATGAAAAAAAGAAAGATATTATACAGTAAAAACTCCATATATTAATAGTTTTGGGACTTCACAAAATTATTAATATATGGAGTTTATTAATATAGGGAGGTATAACAAAAAAACAAAAATATATATTTCTTTTTTTTGCTAATTTAAAATATGTAAATGATTATGGATATGAATGTCTTCCTTAATCATCAAATGAGCAACGAGTCGCATATGCTTTAACTGAAGAAGAACAATGAAGTTAGACAAGAAGAGGAGGATGATAATCCTGATGATGATAGTATAGGGATACCAAATTTTTGGCTTCAACAAGAAGGTGTTCATAGTAATGAGGTTACTCATCCGCAAATCAAAAGAGGCGATAAGAGTCTAAAAAGTTACATCACATTCTCAAACAACTATAAATAAGTATTTTGTTTCATCTTAAATTTTGATGTAACAAGATCTATAATTTCCAATAATGACGATTCTATTAATATATGGAGGTAAGTTCCTTATGACGGGACTAAAAAATGCTATTTACAACTGGCCCAAGTTGGGACTATAATTTTCTATTAATATATAGAGTTTATTAATATATGGAGTATCAATATTTGGAGTTCTTACTGTACATCAAAATCTACAAAATTTGAAAAAATAATTATAAGTTGATAAAAATGTAATCATGAAAAGATGGATATAGTAGATGCAACATATATTTAAATGCAACTTAGTAATTAGGCGTGGTCTAATTAAGTCTATCGAAATCCATCCAATTGGAGAGCCTCTCATTGTAAAGAAAACCAAACATACATCAACATACACCAGAAGATGGAATACCAGAAGTAATTGCCAAAGGAACAAAAGTAAAATGAAAAGTATGGGGTATTGTATAGCTAGAGTGATAAGCAATCAAAATTTAATCTTTTTCGAATCTCAACTTATGCATAAGAAAATGAAATAAGGATTTGATCACTTAATTAAAATCCATCTTAAAGATATGGAAAGACAAACCACAAACACTATCTTGAAAAGGTCTGACATGAAGGTAATTTAGTTTTGTGATAATAATCAATTTATGATTTCATTTTGAATAACACAATATAGAAAACCTAATTAATTGAATGTCAGATATAATACGATTCATTCGACTTTAAAACATCAGAAAATCTAATTCATTAATCTTATATGGGTCTTAATCAATTTAAAACTCTGTTCACCAGCCCCTAATACTGTCATGGAATGTTTTTAACTAAAACCCCCGATTAGTGTTGTACTAAGTAGTGCACCACATATATGATAATCAATAAATTAAAACATAATATACACGTCAAAAGACAATATTTTGTAAATTAAAACTTATAAAATATTGAATAGCAAGATAATACATAGTCTGATATTACAACTGATAAAAATCTAACTAGGAAATGTCAAGGAATCAGATAAAGATAACCAATTAGAAAATGTACAAGGAAAGAAAATTGAGGGTTGTTATTTTTCATTTTGGAAAACTACTTTATATTTTATTCTATATCTTTTGGAAGTATTAAAGACTTAAGAGGGTGCTTTAGAGAAAAAAACATATGAAAATCTGAAGAAGAATTGTTAAAATATCGACTATGGACCATCAAACACATAAAGAATATACAAAAAGAATGAATACAAACTAGAAAAAAAATTAAACTATACCAAAAGTTGGAGAAATATTGGAGTGAAATGATATTTAATCAATTATTTGTTGCTGATGATGGTGATTATACTTATAATGACTTGACTGATGTAGATGACAACAAAGCCAGTGAAGGTGAGGAAAACAACACTGCTTAACATGATAAGAAATCTAACGTGCTAGCTGATGGAAAAGTACTAAAGACAATCATATATACACTATACAATATGAAACTGTTTTTTTTTTCGTCTACAATTTTACAACTAACTAGGTAAAAAAAACAAAAACTTGAATAGGATAAGAAAAACAAAGGATTCTTAAGAAAACAGATATATAAGACACGTTGATCATTTAAGTAGAGCAATTGCAAGCAAGGAAGTCAATTGTTTTTCCTTGAACTACAAGAAATTCAACTATACAAGGATGAGGTAGTTGAAATAGATAAATGTATGCTTCTTTAAAAGCACCATAAATATCAAATTACTATGTGAAATCTTCTTTCCTCTTCCTACCCTTATCCCGTAGGTACGTGTACACGTTTGAATCGATACAGAACCTTTTCTTCTTTATGAATCGATATTGACTTTAGAATATTAAATACTAATTATTATTATTTTACAATTCATATCCAACAAAGTCGACTTCACTGTTTCACTTATTAGACTAAGAGTATTCTCTATTTGTCATTAAAAAGCTTTATACTGGATAGTTTAAAATAAATTGCCAAATACTAAATTGCGAGGTTGAGCCGGGGCTGTAAGGCCCCGGTGATACCTAGTGAGAGGATGAAAACACTGAGAATAGAAAAGAATGTTGTAACGGTAATTTCAAGGCCTTCCGATTCGTTTTAGCAAACATTTTTCATTCCTAAATAATTGATGACTATAAGATCAATGGAATATTGCTTTAATATGATGAAACTCTAGCAACGTCAACCAAGAACACACGGTCATGAGATTTTGATAATACTTACAGAGAAAAGAAATGAAAGATTTTTATGTGTTGAAATGGGAAAAAACCTTCGTAATGTATAGGGGGTTTATGTCTATTTGAAATGCCTTTTCATCTTAAATAGACGCCTCATGGAAGAAAAATCTTATGGGAAGGGACACGTCTTCCAAATTTTCGGATAAATCGAATTAGGTTTTCAAATTCAAAGCTAGAAAAAAAATATCTACTAGACGTTTCCTCGCACTCTGGTAGGAGCGCTACTCCGGAAACCCTTCGTAACGGTAGACATTTATGAAAATATCCTATGAAAACCACCCCTATAAAACCTCGTGGTGGCCCCCAAAACTATAAGACAAGTCTTACGTGATTTTTCCGGGTTAACGCAGAACCACCTGTTTTAACAACAACCACCCCAGTACCCTAAAGTGCAAGAAATTTTTGAATATGGAAAAGAAAGCTTATGGGGCTTAGAGAAACCACGGTCCAAATCCAAATCCAAATATCATATTTGGCAAATTTAATTTCCTACCACAATCGAGAGGTAAAATATGTAAAAGCTAAAAACTATAGCCATCTGGCGATAAATTATAACTTTATCCAAACTAATTATAATTCAATCCATTATAATCCAAAATCATATATCTATAAGAATCTTAAAGATTCTTTTAAGAAACATTATAAATCTACAAGATTCATGTGAACTAGTATCTATTTTTCTTCGTATAAATTCTGATCCAATACACCCTTGTAAAAGTGTTGATTATGAATACGCCTACGTGACACCACACAATTTTAATGCACCTACTGTTAAGCGAAAATTATAATAGCGTTGGACTTTAAAAGAAGTCTTAAATAAAAAATTTAAACCCCTTGAATATGAGACGTGATTTTAATCAACGTTTCATTTAAATGGCCGTACTAAGTTGTGCCTGAATATAAACGATATCTTGACTCCCTCTGGATTTGGTTTCCAAACACGCCATTGTGCTACTGGAAGAAAAGTTACTTTTAAAGACCAAATTGTGCATAGCTTTTTAACATTTTCAGGTTTCGTGACTATGGATGCTCTTATTTATCAACTTACATTTATGGTTCGGTCCAGCCGGATTTATCCAAATAGTGTGAGGCGGAATTATACTAAAGGTTAGTGGCACCTAATAACCTTTCACTTTCATGCAGGTGTAACTATGATGCAGTGGTAAAGTCGTTAGATGATGATATTAGTGGTCTGAGTTCGAAATTCCTCAGTAAAAAGATGGGGATTTTTCATTTTCGTAAATACCTAGGCTTAAAATCTTTCACTCTCGTAATACGTGTCATTAAAGTATATTGGTAAAGTTGTTAGGTGATGATGACAACATCCTGAATTTAAAATTGACGGACATCGAGATGACGATTAAGAAAAAGGAAAACGAACCAACCAACAACAACCAAAAAAAAAAAAAACATCTGGTTGTCCATCAAAAAAAAAAAAAAAACGGACTAACCAAACACCCATATGGTTGTCCAATAAAAAAACGGACTAACCAAACAAAAATTTACTCCCTACGTCTCTAATATATAGGCGGAGAAGGTGAAATCTCTTCAATTAAGAAATGTTTTGGTTTTCATAAATTTTCATGTTTTTTCATGTTTTTACCCTTTTGTCTTATTTTCACTATAATTTCCCATCCAACATAAATAAGGGTGTCTATGTCAAAAGTCTTTTTGGAATTGGAACTCCGCCTATTTAGTGGAACTAGAAAAATTCAATATTCCGCCTGTATAATAGGGACTGAAAGAGTATATTGGATGTGTAGAATCTCTCATCATCAGAGTGAAGGGAAATATTCATTCCCCTCAACACCCATGTTTTTTTCCATTGCAAATTAGTGTCGCAAATCTACATTAATGCATGCCATATTTCTTATGTTCCAAACGCGCCCATTCTAACCTTAACCTTTTGCTTTTGGGACCAACACATGGATAGCCTTGTAAGTTATGTCGTCCATCTATCTACAATAAATTGGTGTCTTTTCAAATGTCTACACTAGCAATGATATTTCATCGAGTTTGTGTTTGATTTTCGGGAGGTACATATGCAAAACTGGATTGTTAATTCTTTTTTTTATTTCTTTTGGAAAATTTAGTTAAAACTATGACTTCCCATTCTTAGGCTGGATTTTTTTTCTTCTGGATTATTCTTGTTGTACAGTTTTTCCTCCAATCATGAAACACACCAAAGTCAGCCCAAAGAATCATCAAGATAAAAACATAAAAATCTAATGGTTCCAAATGCAAGTCAATGATGGTGAAAGTGTAAGTAGTAGTAAAATATACTACTGAAAACTCTCAAACAGTTAAAACCATCATTGATCAATTAATAACACGAACGCCTGTTTTTCCCAGTTAATTATTTTAATAAACAATTATGTGCAAAGGAAATAAAACTAGTAGTATATCTTTTTCTAGAGAAAAGATACCTTAACATTTAAGTAATAGAAAAGGTTCTTAACATTCCTAGGCTTTACTCGGAATGTAAGTGTGCAAGAGCAAGGGCTATGGTGCTTATTTTCTTGGATGAATATGAGAGATACAACTAAGCCAAGAAAAGAGAAATGGAAAGCCACTAAAGCCCCTGGCTTGACTATCTAGAGATGGAAATAATACCTTGCCAAAATTGATTTCCCACCTAGGTCAAATAAGACCTTGACCAATATATCACTGCCTTTTCCTTTTCCTGTGAAGATCCAATTGTTGTGTTTTTTCTTCTTTCTACTTTATACATACTAATATAATAAAGATGTTGAATCAATAGCAAAATTCTCATTCTTAACTAAATCTTCTTCTACTACTAAGCCTATTACTGGTTATCAGTAAAAACTTTACCAAGAAATCTCAATTTCAATCTAAAATACTGAAAATGGTGATAATAAGAATTCAAGAGCTACTACTATTACTACTACAATAGTCACAAGAAACTAGTGTTGATGATTCTGATGTAAAACAATCAAATATCCAAAAACCCATTATTAATATTTAATTAGTACCTCTTAAACAAAAACTAGAAGTCGGATTACTTAAGAAGATTATCGAAGAAACTAAAGGGTTGTGGTACAAAGAATCACATAATTTGAGAATCACAGAAAAACCCATGTTGATGATAATGATGTAAACCAATTTAAGAAGATTAGTTCATAACTAATTTAAAGATTGTGTATCATATTTGGTCCTAACACATAATAAGAATGTAGTGGAAGTATTTCTTTTGATCGGTCAAGAGAAAATTCATTGATAAGAGAGGTACTTAAGAGGGGTACCTCAACCTAATGATTACAAGCGGGAACAAAAAAGCGAAGTGCAATTCTCCAAACCCAAAACAACAAAAATCAAGTTCACATAGGCTGAAATAAAGAGTCCCATAAAGCAATCACCATATTCGCCGTTAGACTTAACATCCTGTAGTTTAACGTCTCTAATGAGGATTACCAATTTATTTATTTTGTTTTCAAAGACTCTTGCATTTTGCTCTCTCCATATGAACCACCATATTGCAACTGAAATGTTATTCCAAATTCGACTAAGTCCTTCGTCACCCAAATTAAACTTCCAAGATTTCACATTCATGGTGACATTTGAATCGTAAGTCCGAGAAAAACGACATCCTTCAACAAAGTAATCCCAAATTCTCCGGGTTCTCCAACATTCATAGAATAAATGTGAACTAGTCTCATCATTTTCGTCACAAAAACAACATAAGCTAGAAACATTCAGACCCCTTCTTAGAAGATCATCCGCCGTCATTATCCTATCATGAGAAAGAAGCCAAATATTTAGGCAAAGTTATTCTCAAATGTAGTGGAAGTATTGTTTCCACCTAAGTATAGGTGGAAACCAAGTGTCTGCTCCAGAAATTAATTTCTTGTAACATGCAGATATCATGTTTCTGCGAGCTAAATCATCACTTATCAGCACTAGAGATGTGTAGTTGTGGTAAGGCATGGTTTAGCTAACTACTGATCTATCAAATGTTACTATACCATAGTGGTTGTCTGCCTATTGTTAGATTGTGGCAAATTTTGCTAACAAAGCAAACCATTACTTTCTCTCACTTAATGGAACCACATGTAGTCAATCTCAGATGAGATTCCCGGTCTCGGTCCATGGAGACGAATTTCTTAGTCTCGGCTAGACGAGATCTAGCATAGAAATTCGTCGAGACGATCGAGAAATTTGCCGAGATGATCGAGATCTCACTGAGATGAGTTTGCTAGTTGAGCGATAATATGAAAGTTTCATCATTAAAAAAATCAAAATTAGTCATAAAAACTCGATTTTCTTCACGTTTGTAGGAATTTCGAAATTACGATGTTTCAGGTTTGAATTAATCCAAAATCCCCAATATCTTAAGCAACTGCTTAATCAGGTAGCATAAAATTTCAGAACAAAAACTCAGAAATTTCACCAATAATTTCATCGGTTCTGACCGAGATGAGACCAAAATGTCCATTGCATTATGATAGCATAGTCACAGTATATGTCTAATAATCGCACTGAATTTCGTTTCAGTGGCTCTGTTGAATCATTTTATTCATTCCATGTTTGAAACCATTGTCAAGCCAACTTATATTTTTTTTCCTATAAAAATCCCTTCTAAAATGTGGGATAAGGAGATAAAAATCCCATTGACATTCCAAAATGATATGTTGACTGGAGCTGAGATCCCGTGGATGTACCGCAAGACACATCCCATGTGGTCCCTGCGCATGGGTAAACATCACCCCTTATTATTCTCCCTAGAGGGCCCACATAGTTGTGTCTTATAAACTTTCTCATGAAACCAACCTCAGTCAATACGAAATTACTTCTTTTTCTTTTAATAGGTTAGTGCAGTGGTTAGCCGGTACCCTATACTAACAATTACAAGATTCGGAGATCGAACCCTACCTCCTCCAAAAGAGAAAGCATGAAATTCATCGGACCACTTATTATTGTATGTTGAATTACTTATTAATATGTGTAAAAATATTCCAAAATGGAAAAGTTTGTATGACCATAGTTTTTATGGTGAAACGAATAGAATTTTTGAATTTATTCTTGGGCGAGTAATTTTACTCGCTTTATAAACAGTTGTCTTACCGAAATGCTTGCCTTTTACCGAAATCCTCTTTATGTTTGACCGTGGATGTCATCGGGACCTGCTGTCCTAATCACACTCTCAGGTGCTACTATTACACCTTAGTTTTTACTATCCCGATTCCTCTTTTAGTGATTCTCTTGGTATAGTTTAACCCGGGCCAAGTAAGGAATTACCGGCAGTGAAATGCTTAGTTCTTGGAATAAAGAGATTTGAAGTTGAAGAAACAAAAACCAAGAAAAAATTTCATTCTCAAAGTTTTCTTTTGGAAAGAAAAAGAAGAAGTGACTAAAAAATTCTAGTAAATGAGAAGGGTGAGGGTACCAAGGAGTCTAATAGTCAGTCCATTGAGGTGTAGGAGGTTTTTGTCTGTAAATGATACAGTTGTCTAGGGGCCTATCTTGAATACCAACACTTTTTCCTTTTCTTTTTCCACTCTTTCTTTCTAGTTTACTACTAGTACAGATCCCATCTCTGGTTTTTCTCTGATGACAAAACAAAGTTAAGTTATACACTGTATTTAAAAAGATGAGGTCCCTCGTTTTGTCCAGAGATTGATTCTCCTCCTCTTTTCCTCTTCCCTCCTAGTACTATACCAAAAACCAAAAGATATCACAAAAACAAGTACACCCACAACAACATCCAGACCAGAGATATCAATACAACAGATCAGAGAAGTGTCAAGTGTGTCTTATGAGTCCTATGAAGCCTAACTTGTACTTGCCGTATCTGTAAAGGCAAGCAAAGCTGCTGCAGCTGCTTCTGCTTTCTTTTTCCATACTACTGCCTGCAAGCAAACAACAACACATAGCACACATTTTTGAAACCCTAATAACTAGCTAGTTGCTAGTTGTTGGTCATCTCTGCTCAAGTAATAAAGAGGTCAGAGTAGTACTCTAGTTGTTTCTATCACTTTACATGCACTGCTAGTTCTTCTTACTAAAGCAAGCAAAGAGATAAAAGGGTTGTTTTAACATTTAAGTTTACAGACAAGTACAGATCTATATACACTCAATTACAACATAGAAATTTTTGGAAAGACACTCAAAATGTTTTCTGAATAAGCTGGTGTGTCTGGATCTTAATCTAAGCTCCAAGATATCTCGATTCATTTATTTTGTACTACTTGGGCATCATCACTCATGCAAGTTGAAGATCTGTAATTTTTAAGTCTACAACAACAGTAACAGCAAAAGAACAAAACACTGAAGCAGTTTCTATAATTTCTCAGTTAGGTGAATCCCTTTTTGACTTCTAATTTGTTGCTCTTTTTGACAAATTTATCCAGTTTTAGTTCATCCAACAACTTGGGTAATCTTTAATTTGTCTTCAACTCTATGTTTTGCTTTTTTTTTTTTTTTTTTTTTTATCCTTATCCATTCTTAGTCTCATTTAATTCTCTTCCTCTGTTCTTAGCTAGGGTAAGAGGAGAGAAATGGCGAATCGGTGGTGGGCTGAAAATGTTGGGATGGGAGGGTTTAATCAAGTTATATCAACTCCATCTTTACATCTAAGAAACCAAGAAGATCATCATGATGGTGGTCATGACCATGGTGGTTTAGGTAGACTTGGAGGACCAGGTAGAGATCATCAAGAACTCATCAATACAACCGCTGCAACAACAACTACTACAAATAGTAGCGGTAACGCTAATGATAACCCTGATGAAGATGGTGATAATGATCGAGAAGGTGATGATCAAAATCAAATGGGTGATGGTGGTAGTGGTGGTCGAAGACCTCGAGGTCGTCCAGCTGGATCTAAGAACAAACCTAAACCCCCAATTATTATTACCCGTGAAAGTCCTAATGCTCTTAGAAGCCATGTTTTAGAGATCAGTAGTGGAAGTGATATTTCAGAAACTATTTCCACCTTTGCAAGGAGGAGACAAAGGGGTGTTTGTATTCTTAGTGGTAATGGGGTTGTTACAAATGTTACACTTCGGCAACCTACTGCACCTGATGCTGTTGTGACCCTGCACGGTCGATTCGAGATATTGTCATTGTCGGGTGCGTTTTTGCCGGCTCCGTCACCACCTGTTGCAACCGGGTTGACTATATATTTAGCTGGTGGGCAGGGGCAGGTTGTTGGTGGATGTGTGGTTGGAGAATTGATTGCTTCTGGTCCGGTAATGGTGATAGCTGCAACATTTACCAATGCTACTTATGAAAGGTTACCCATTGAAGATGAACCGCCTGGTGAAGGAGGAGCACAGTTACCACAAACTTCAGGGGTAAATTTGGAAAATAGTGGTGGTGGTGTTTCTGCATCTCAACAATCCCACGGGGGTGGTGGTGGAGGTTTAACTGAACAATCTTCAATGCCTCTTTACAATTTACCACCAAATCTTCAACAATCAAATGGCGTTGGAGGCGGTAGTGGTCAGATGCCTCATGATGTCTATTGGGTTCCTCCACCTCGCCCACCTCCTTCATTTTGATACCTGAAGAGAGTATGAATCTTAGCTCTCTATGATTCTTAGGGTTTTGTTTCTTTTTAAATGTTTGTTTGTTCAGGTTATACTTGCAGTCCTTGTACACATATGAGCAAGGTAGTAGTATTAGTCTTTGATCATTTCTTGTTTTCTTAGAGCTTCTTGTATTGTGAAATCTATCTACTGGTTCCATGATCATTAGGGTTTCTTATTCATTTGTGTAGCTTGATTAGTTTCTTTTCCCTTAGTCCCTTGTCGTTTGTGTGTTATCCTTGTGGTGGACTAAATTGAGATCATCTTCAATTTAAGCAAACTGTGGAGTTGGAGACACAATACTCAAATCCATTTGCAATCTCTTTACATAGAGATAAAAAGATAGACGCTAATTAAGGGGTAAGCAATGCAGCCAATTACCTTAATCTCCTAATACAAGTATGTTGGTATCTTAACTTGATAGTTTTCATGTGTTGAGTTTTAGATATTTTTGCTTTTCATGTGTAGAGTTCTAGATATTTTTGCCCTGATCAGTTGTTTCATCATTTCTTCCATATAGTATTGGATGGATACTTGCTAGGCTGTGTTGCTCCAATGGTATGTTGCTAGGAATGTATTTTAAGACTTTCTCCATGAGAACTTCTCAAGTTTTTATAGATACTTGCTAGGCGACCATAATATGCCCATCCCCATTGTTCAAACAATTGTTCTTCAATATCCATTTTCGTGTACTCATATTCAATCAATTCATTAGTAGTAGTTTGCATACTTTTTTGTGGTACCAGTAAGAAATCTACCATTCTCGCCGGCGGTGAATTATACTACATAAAATGATGGTGATTAGTTATATGGTGGATAAAACTCAATAGGTATAGAATATTACAGTTCAGTCACTGTAGTCACATTTTAATAGACAGCCTTATAGGAGAGTACCTGTTTGGTTGGTGAAGTATTGCCATTGATTTTTCTGCTATTGATGAACATGTGAGTGCTTCTTGAAGTGCTATTGTTGGAAATGTATCAGTGATGGCTCAGTAGGATAATCCTCATGAGCGGAGTAATGTTAGTATTGGTGACACATGTATATTCTTTTCAATTTGTTACTCTAATGAGCTGTCATAATCGAAAATGATCCTAACAATTCTTTATATACGTACTCTAATACTTTACAATAGCTACACATTTGTCTATTATATATCAATACATGCACCACTATATGGTTCTTCTGTACACGTATTTACATGATTTACTTGTTACTATTTTGAACAGGATACTACTGGGTGATTCAACATTTTAAGAACTAAAAAAACAAAAAAACAATGGAACCTCATATAGATTGATGGAACAAAACAAAAAAAAACAATGGGTGATTCAACATTCAAAATAGGCTCATGGACACTATTTTGAATCTTTTTAATGCTTATAGTAATATTTTGTGCAAGGATTTACAATCCAAAAAACATGCAGACCTTTCTTATTTGACTAAGAGAGGGAGACCTATCCATGATCCGCTTGTCTGGATTCAGGATGGCTCTTTCACTCTCTAAGTGTCTGTCTCTTTTTTCTCTATCAAAAAAAAAGATTGATGGAGCAATAGACTACTACTCGGAGCAGCCAATTACTAATCGTCGAAAGCATAAATGGGATACGAAAATGTTTGCAGTTGAAAGTATGACCAAAGAATCTGCATTTATTGGCCATCTTACCTATATGTTCATGATTTTGGAACCACGACCTTTTTCGGGGACTAAACTATGTATTTCCCGCTGATATCTTATTTTTATGTGCATGATTTTTATTTTTTACTTTGATATTACATAATCCAGTATTGCCTTAGGACTATTATAACATGAAAGCCCTTTGTTTGAAGGGGGGAGAGTGGAAGTGTGGAACTCGCCAACACTCAACCTTCTCCGAAGGGAAGGTGGTGGGAATTCTCTCCGCTGCTAAGTGGTTCCCATGTCAATGCATCACTTCAGAAAATTCAGATTTCCTTCTTCAATGATACATTGTCTCATTTAACAGACGTCATTAGATTAGCAGAATTGACTCTCAAATTTGTCAACTGTAAAAGCGGTTCTACTTGATTTTCTTAATTGCGGTGATCCTACTGTAATCTTGATTTTTGTTGGAGTACTTACTGTTATAGTAAGTAATCCAATAAGTAAGTAATCTTGATTTTGTTGGGTTCTACTTGAACCCAATGTTTGCCAACGTTTCTGGACACGTGCACAACCGTTTAATATTTTATAGCATGTTTAGTTCAAAGAATTGAAGGCTAGTAATCTAATCCATGGGAAATGAGCCCAATTCCTTAAAGCTAAACAAATCAACGGTTTGAATCAAGATTTTTAATTTTTAGAAATCCGAGCCCTATAAAATAATAGATTCCTATTGCACTGGTCTAATTGTGCAATGAAGTTGAATTATGGGGTAAAAGCAAAACTAATCGAATTAGCTCAACCAAAAAGTAAATTTTTTGGGTTTGAATTCAATTACTCTGAATTCAATTCCAAGAATTGGTTTTCCCATAAAAAAAAAAAAATTCTAACTACTTTTTTTTTTCATTATTTAAGGAAGATCAATAGGGAGTTCATTGTATATAAGAGCTTAAACATCATGTGGAAGATTTCCATGATACTCATAATCAATCCTTAGTGATTTATCCTTCGGCCACTCTATTGTTTATTCTATTAACTGACTTACCAACCCAATAGGTTAAACTACTTAACAGATTATACCATGATTCGTCCAATGAACATAATAGGTTTTTTCACTAACAAACTTTATTGAAACTTCACTATCTGACTCAAAAACTACTTTATCAATGTCCTTGGATATAGCCTATCTCACAACTTCATTCATAACTAAACACTGCATCTCCTCAACTTTATTGTCTTCGATCAATCATCCATCGAAGTATCTCCCTTTGATTCCATGGAGGGTACCTGCAAAATCTCTAATTATCAGTCCAATTCCTCCTTACTTAGTCTCATTAATAAAAGAAGCGAGGTATTAGAGTGTCTAATAAAGAAAAAACAACCAAGAATTCAGTCACATTTTATTAATGACATTAATATTTTCAGCTTCATTAAAACTCTGAAGAAGATACTGTTATGTTTGTGATTTAACTAGCATAGCCATGATTATATGATATATCGCCAGTTATGTGGATGACCAGTTCTCTTTATTTCTATCTGCAAGAAGTGGAAAAATGATTAATCAATTAGTACTTTTCTATAGGAAGCCAAAGTAACATGGATAAGCTTAATGACTTGACATTAAGATTATGTTCATTATTCCATTCCAAATTATTTTTGATAGCGAGCAATTAGAAGATGAAGAACTTCCGAAGCAGATTGAATTCCAAATTGCTTTTAATAAATTGTTGAGCTAGAGCTGTCAACAGACTTTATTCCGACGAATTTTGGCAAATCCGATTCCAATAGTGAAAAGACGAGGGTACCCAAATACACCATAATCTTTTATTTATCCACATATAAGTCCTCTTACCGAAAGTGATCGTTTATGGAAAAAGTAGAGACAATGCAACAAATTGGTATTCACACTTTGTGTGATTGTCTATGGATACGAGATCGAGACAATACGACTACCAAAGTGTGATACTTGATAATAGGTTCGGACTTAACCAAACTCTATAGGATCACTATCAAGTATATACGGAGTTAACGTTTGTGTAATTTACTTTAAATTATATAAACAAATATAATTGCGGAACACAAAAGTAAATCACACAGCAAGATTTTGTTAACGAGGAAAACTGCAAATGCAGAAAAACCCCAGGACCTAGTCCAGAACTGAATACTCTCAGAATTAATCCGCTATACAAAATCTACACCAACTTCATATAGTTGAGACCAAGCAACCACCCCTAGTTCACTTAGTTTCCTCAGTATCCCTGCGCTTCCGACTTCAATGAGTGCACCCACTGGAACAATTCCTTTGGATCGTATTCCAAACAGTAAAGGAACAACAATTCTGTTTGGTAACAACTCTTTCGATTCTTTCAAGATAAAGATATCTCAAGTCATATGCAAAGGCTCTTCCGTTTAATCTAATAAACTCCTTAGCCTGGTTAGATCAATCCATACAATAACTACCAAAGTAGTCAAGTTTAGATTCGCAATCAAACGATATAGATTCCAACAAGAAACTATAAGATGATGCCGATCTCACGCAACTAATCAATCGAATAAATCAGATTCTAGTTGGATCCCATCCGATCAAGCTTTTTGCACACAAAGATATGAGAACTAAAATCTTCTTCGTCTTCAAATCTTCTTATATCTTCAATAAACACCTGCACAACACCACTTGAATCTCTTGTGATCAATCACACACAGAACGGAGTCTGTTAACAATGGATTATCACAAGATGTCTTTAGATCTACAAGCAGTTCTAAAGATCCCGTCAATACTTCGATCTAGTTTGAGTGAATCTTATATCAGAAGAGAAGATTCTCAAGAATA
The DNA here is from genome assembly GCA_023531105.1 of Papaver atlanticum. Taxonomy (NCBI): domain Eukaryota; kingdom Viridiplantae; phylum Streptophyta; class Magnoliopsida; order Ranunculales; family Papaveraceae; genus Papaver; species Papaver atlanticum. Next base: position 1,667,350 of record JAJJMB010001752.1, on the reverse strand, counting down.
AACAAACTAGGTGCAATCAAAGTTTCAACAACCGTTAGTCAATCAAATCAATCGAAAACTAATAACACTGCAATTATCTAGTTTCCCACCAAGGGTACTCGTAGAGCTTCTTGATACCGCAGAAGTCTTTAAACGAGCAGTCGTAACAGATTTCACCTAATTAGGATACTTTCTTCTCCGAATAGACGGCTCCACCAGAAACAACAAGAATGAAGTTTGCCTGGCTCTTAGGATAGTTTGTTATAAAATGTAACCTTAGGTATTTATAGACCAAGGATGTTTGGACACCAAGGAATTTCCAAAACCGAAAATATTCTCAAGATATGCAATGAATAGCAAAATTCGGTTTTCCTAATTCCAATAAATGCTTTTCCAAAATTTCCTAAATCTCTCAATAGAAAATCTCTAATTAGTAAATGCACATTACTAATTTTTATTTTCTAGAGATATGCATTTAATTATTGGTAATTAAAGCATATAAAACCAAAAACCTTAATTAAAAGATTCTCAATTTATTTCGGCACGGGATCATCTTGAGTACTAAGGAATATCTTTGAATAATAAATGATAAGAGTTACTGTACGTGATTGATTATCTTTGTATACCACACTTCCAAACAAGTTTAGAATTGGTTCACCTGTATTCCAAGATTACTATGTGATTGATCAAATATCAAATCACATTCATGGATTCAATCGGTTCTACCAATCACTAGGATCGGTTATACCTTAATCTGGAAATACTTGTGATCGGTTACACAAGTTACCAGGACCGGTTACATCAATTACCAGGATCGGTTACATCAATTACCAGAACCGGTTACCATATACTCATGGTATTGCTTGTGATCAGTCACACCAGTTACCAGGATCGGTTACACCAATTACCAGGATCGGTTACACTAATTACCAAGACCGGTTACCAATTACAAGGATCAATTACATACACTCTGTGATCGGTCACATCAATTACTAGGATCGGTCACACCAATTACAAATATCGATCATACCATCTCATGGTGATTACTTAGGATCGGTTACACCAATTAATAAAAACTAGTAATACTAAATCATAATTCAGGCATTGTGATTAGTTATACTAAGATACATAACAAAGTTACGATCGGTTCTACCATCTCACACATATTGGTAATCCAAAGATTTGCAATGAATAACTGTACCAATAAGCCAAACGATTTCCCTTTCGATTCATAAAACAAGTTCATGAATGTACTTCCTTTAAACAAATGCAAAACATTGTTTCCTAGGATGAAATCTTCACCATAACCCATTCATATAATCATAACAATATATTCAAGATTATGTCGATGTCATATCTACGAATTTCAAAAGATAAGCGTTATACTTCGTAGTCTAATTCCCTAATACTATGATCATACAAATATGACCTTGTCACATCACTAGAGTATTATACAATATGTACAGTATATACAGCTTCACAGTTATGTTTTCAATATAGCACGACTTGAAAGATACGTTAGGAATGAAACAAAGCCAATATTACTAACCTCAAGAGGAAGGATGATGTTGTCATTGTAGTTCGCTTCTTCTTCACATTCTTCAGGTCTTCAGAGTAATACTTGTATGTCTCAACATTCCTAGACTTTCTAGTCTAACCTAAACGAAGTTGGCCCTAGTATATAATCAAGCGACTTTAGATGAGTTTTGACACACTAAAATATGACAACCAAACTTGACATACCAACGCTTGGTGAGTTTAACCGATCTATGCTCTGACAATCTCCCCCATTGTCAATTTTAGTGACAAAACTCTTATTACATATGGATAAACAAATTAATGAGAATTCATTTTACATACGCTTGATTCCAAGTTTCAACAGCATAATAACCTGCATATATTCAATCAATAAATTTCGTTGTTGACATTTGAATAACAAAAGCTTATACTCCCCCTAAAGGTGAGAGATCTTATTACTTAGCTCACATATTATTTATTCCCCTTTTTGTAGTCAGAATACTACAACAGCAATATGATATGTTTCTCCCCCTTAGTCAATGCTTTACTCTTTAGTTACATATAACGTTTAAGCACAATTGTCCTTTCATTAGTGATTTCAAATCACTTATTTACTCCATATGTTTCTCCCCCTTTTTGTCACAAAATGACAAAGGTTCGAGCAAATAAAGGACAAACCGAAAGAATCTTACAAAGCTAAAAGACTTGTAAACAACCTATAAGAGTTAAGCACGAAGGTTTCACATACCACTTTAGATAACCAATATTAAAACCGAAACTACAAGTAGTTTAGTTTTAATATGTTATCAAGGAAATAATTGCCCGAAGCAATTTTCCCTTATGTTTTAACAAATCGACTAAAAAACTTAATTCCCTTGTTAAACCGATTGCAAACATACAATCACTTATTTCGATAAGACCGAATCCTCCAATTTGATAAGTCTAACTAAGATCAGAATTAACTTAGTTTCTCTTATCTTGAATCGATTTGGACTAAACAAAGTTAATCCATAAACAACATACAAAACAAACTAAATTGACTTGCACAATTATTTTCTTAACCGGAAGCATTTGAAACAAACATAGACATTATAGCACCGCAATTGTACCGAATTTCATTAAGCAAAAACACTTGACACCCAACAATAAAGACGATACCAAATAATAAGCCAAATAAATTGACACAGTTTTTCTTAACCGAAAACAACTGAACCATACGCACACACACACACATCCATACAAAAAAATGGAACATATCAATTGTACTGAATTTTTTTAAGAAAAATCAAAATATATGCAATATAAACAGGCTTTTCTTAAACAGTAAAACGATTAACTAACAAATTCGTTACCTCAGATTTTGTAGCCTCTTTTCCCCAGAAAGTATCATTAAGCGCAAGTTCAAGTAAGAACTCTCCCCCAGTATGTTGTCTTCCTCTCGCAAGAACAAAAGAACAACAACAAAAGAAACCTTTACCAGAGAAAGGTTGAAGCGGTTTTAACTAATGCGTGCCAATAGCAAAAGTTGAAAACCCGAAACAAATATTTATATTGAACGCAACTCATGTAAACATAAATTGATTCAACATATTTTGACTTTTCACATATGAGTTTCAATCGGAACACCTTATGATCCTTTGATAAAACCTACCAACATGGGCTAGAACTTAATCCCGCTAAATCAAAAAGACACACAAACCATAAGGGTTACATCGTATGAGATCGAATATTAAGGTTACGAAATCAGACATCCGAAAACTGAATACACATAGCAAAAATATAAGCATTTATTCACAGGCTATGTAATCGGTAACTATCACAAGAAAAATTACAAAGAATTAATTTTATTCATAAATAATGATAATTTTATTCAAAGATAGACCTTATACAATAATTGCAGCAAATCAAACATTAATGTCTATTTGCCTGATAAGAATCTAAAATCAAATCTCTTCATGATGTTGAGATCTCTTTCGCTTGAAAGGAATAATTCCCAGTATTCCTTAAAGAGATCCTTGATTGAAGAATAATTCCTCAACCTTGAGCAAGTTAGGTTCTCATTCGTTTACCTTCTTCAGAAGTAATTCTTGTTGCTTGAGAAGGTGATCTTGAACAAGTAAAGATTTTTCAAGAGAACGCTTCAACATCAAAACCTCTAATTTTGTTTCCGCATAAGTCCATGCCATTTTGTGAAACTCTTTCTCATAATCAATCATGGGATATGAGGGATTGATATGATTGCAAGGGGTGGTTCCAAATCCATTGGAGTTATAGAACCTAGAAGAATCAGATGACATTTTTTCAGCATATCTTTCTGAAACCTTTGCAGAGAGCTTTGCATGATAATCTGTATTGTATAGATTTCATGTTCCAGAGGCATAGACAAGATTTTTCTCCTCTGAGAGACACAGATTATGGAAATAGACACATATATACCAATAGTTTCCAAAGACTTGGTCACCGATTATGGAAATCAAAAATATTCTCCTTTAATATAAAAAGAACCGAAATTTTCAATATTAAAGGTTTTAAGAAAGTGCCTTCTTGTGAATATTTCCATAGATCTCGCAAGTTTTTGAGACTATTATGCTATATACACTGAACTCATCAAACATAGTTTGAGTACTTCATGAGTCAGTGTATTCAAACAAGATATTAAGTATCTAGTTGAGACCGATTATTCTCTTCAACAGTTGTAGAGAATCTTCTTTTATCTGATCTCTTAGGGATCTTACTTTTCTTGTAAGACAAACCAAACTTATCATAGAAATGACTATCATCAAGATATCAAGGTATTACCTTATGTATTGATGAGTTGGAGAATTTGTCATATTCCTTTTTGTTTGGTTCCATGGTCTTGTTTGGTATCCACTTCCATGAGTTCATAGTCATTTTGTGATGAACTACCTTTTGAGAACCCTTTTTAGAATTCTTGTGAGAATTCTTTGATCTAAGAAAATCAGACTTATGCATGATTTCTTTCGAAACCGGTCTCATGTTACAACCTTGACTAGAAGTTGTTTTTCCAGAGCTTGAGCTAGGTGAATGTTGATAATTTCTTACAATGACTGTTAGAGCACTGCTCGGTCGAACTCGCAAGCGTTGCTATCTCAAGATTATTTGTCAAAACTATAAGTCTTGATTTCTAGTCAACTTATAGCTAGGTCTCGGATTAGGATAGAATGTGTAGTTGAGCTTTAGACTTCAGGTCGTTCATTGATTAAAGACGAAGAAATACTAAGGGGAGCTTGTGGAACTTCATCAACAAAATGTATGTAGAGACTTGAACTCATTTATCACTCAGAAGTCTATTTCTATTCTATCTCCTATTGAGACAAAAGTCGTATAGCTATATAGACTTCACTTTATACACGTTTGATATTTCGAGCTGAGTTTAACTCGCTTACATTTTTATCGGAATATGTGTTGGTAAGCTTTCGCTTTAACCAAGTTCATCTTTATTCTTGACGAAAGTCAAAAGATGATCATGTGAAAATCGCCTGGTAACATCTTACATGATTTGTGTGAGACAGTCATTTAATGTAGAGTCAGAATGTTTCGTATTAATCTATTGGTCACTTGAAAATTGCTTTGAAGCTAATAATTTGTGTAAGACAGCTATTCCAATATTCTAAGAATGTTTCAATGATTAAGATAGAGTTTAGAACAATTAACCATTGATTGAATATAACACAGTATGCGTACTTGTATGCTAACTGTTGCAAGTTATTCCAAGTACGGGAACCATAGTATGCATACCCGTATGCATACTGGTTTAACAGTTGAAGTCCGGGAACTTAGTATGCATACCCGTATGCGTACTGGCGTAACAGTTCAAGTCTGGGAATTCAACTGAGGTTGGTCGTGAACGACAGTATGCGTACCCGTTCGCATACTGGGGATTCATAGGCGTAAAGAACGCGACTGTAACTTAATCAATGTGAGATTGGTTAGGGCTCAACTACATTCCAGTCCGAAGTTAACTTTTAGTAGGCTAGAGTATGTAGCGGCTTAATACAATATGGTGTTCAAATATGGACTAGGTCCTGGCGTTTTTTTGCATTTGCGGTTTACTCGTTTTCAAAATTTCGGGTGTCTGTGTTATTTCTTTTCCGCATTATATTTTCTTATATAATTGAAATATCACAGGTTGTGTGGAGTTCAATTAATTAGGTAACCTTTGGTTGTTGATATAAATTGATTGACACTTGAATATTGGTCTTTGGTGCCGTTCAAGTTGTTTCTCATAATAATCAGGCTCGCGGATTTCTATCTATTTGATTTGCTGATTGCATTGAGAAACAGAGATATAACTCTTGGATGTATTTTCCTTAATTGAGTCTGACTGTCTAATTGATTTTCTTGGAAGTATATTGGAGTAAGTCCATACAGATTGCCGAAATGAAATATTAGGTGTGGTTGTTAGACCCCCGCTTTTTCAATTGGTATCAGAGATGGCAAACACATTTATAACCTCATAAGTCTGTGTTTGTAGCAATCTGACTCTATAGACAGAAACGTTATCTCTATAAACGTACCAACGGTCTTCGATGGTTCGAATTATCTATGGTGGAAAATTGTTTTGCGTGCCTTTCTTCAAGCGCGTGATTTTCAATCATGGGTTCGTGTAGTTAATGGCCATGATACTCCATTTATTGCAGAAGGCGATGTAATTGTTCCGAAGGATATTGGTGCTTATGATCCTGTTGACATTCTTGCTACAATTTTTCTCTCTCTAATTGATTAAATGTTATCATCCATGCTGTTAACCCAGATCTTCAGCACCATGTGACTACGTGCACTAAGTCTAAAGAAGCTTGGGATATCTTTGAAACTGTATTCGAATGAAATTCTTTTGAGAAAGAAGTTAGGCTTCAAAACCTAAATTATGATTGGGAAAACCTTCGTATGGCTGATGAAGATTCATTTGATGAGTTTAATCACAAAGTGTCTGAAATTGTTAATGCATCTTTTGCGTTGGGTAAGACTATTCCTGAAAATGACATTGTGATGAAAATTCCCATATCGTTGCCAGCCAAATATGATTCTAAGAAGCATGTCATCGTTGAAGTAAATAACCTTGAAACACTTTCTAGAAACTCACTCATTGGAAAGTTAAGAGTTCTTGATCATGATCAGAACACAGTCAGAACATTCACGTTAAATGTTGTGACCAACTCAAGAAGTTCTCCTTGCTTGTCTTGGGATGATGAATGTTGTTCAAATCATATTGATCCTGACAAGTCATTGATTTTACAAAAGATAAAGGACATTGTGAGAAGAAGCAAAAGATCCGAGGAACACCTTTCTCTCTATAATGCTTCAGATGATTCAATACAAAGAAAATCAATTCAGTCTGGCAATCCGCATACTTCCATAGTTTGTACAGAAATTTCAGCTTTCACAGCAGAAACTTCTTCTAACTCAAATTCTGATTCAGAATTTGAGTCTAACACTGAGATTTTTGAATTCTTGGATAAAAATAAAGAAATTCACCAAGAACAACTTCAACTAAAAATGAGGTTGAAGAAACTTAAATCATCACTCCAGGTAAAAAATCTTGAGATTGACTGTCTTAATGATGAATTCACCAGAACCCTATCTTTAAAAGAGAAAAAGATTAATACTCTTAAGTGTGACCTGCAAAGGTTATCTGGAAGTTTCGACAAGATTTAAGCAATGCTATTCGGTCAGAAGTCTTTTTGAAACACAAATGGTTTAGGGTTCAAAAGAAAGACTATGAGCACAAATAATTCCTTTGTTCCGATCGGTTCTGGAACTATGGATTATAAAAGTTGTGATAAACATGAGTCAAATCTTCAAAATGAAAACTCATCTCTGAAGTAATACAAATCATGTTCAAAGTAAGTGTTGGAAATTCAAGAGGAACAACAAACGAATTTCCACACTTCATAATGAAATGCAAAGGATGAATCTTGCTTTGGGTAATCAACAGGGAACTTCTGAAGACAAGAAGAAGTCTAAGAGAACCAGAGTCAGACGAGGTAAGAAAGCTATTTATGAAACAAACCTTGATAAGCCACCAGGTGACACAAGATGTGAGCATTCTGCTCACCCCATCACTATTTAACTATAGTGATGTTTGCATCCTCATTATTAACTTGAGGATATGAGGATTGCATCAAGGTTGCTCAAGTCTTGTATAGTTGTTAATTTCGTATCCTTGCAGTTAAGATTATTTAAGTTAAGATTCGCAATTGAATAATTTCTTATCAAAAATAGATAATGGATCATGAACCAAGAAGATTTTTTCAAAGTTTTTGTTTAGGGTTTAGTTATTCGGTACTCTATTTATATTCTTTTGTGATCAAAATGCCCTTCACTCCTTTCTCTTTGAAAGATACAGTTTCATGGCTCCTGTAACTAGAGGTATCACAAAAAGGGATGTAGTTGAAGCAGTTAATGTGTATCTTTGTGAAGGAATCCATTCCTCAAGGAAGAAAAAGGAGAAATCTACAAATGATTAAAAAGTTTCTTCCTCTAACTTTTTTTTATCTATTTGTCTAGATTATAATAACTTTAGGGCTATGGTAAAGGATTTAATCAGCAAAAGAAAAGATTTAAAATCTCAAATCATGTTCTCTTTGGAAAAGGTAGCTCACTATTAACAAATGTTGTCTATAACAAAGAACACCTTGAGTGAACTGAAAAAAGAACGTAGTGAGTTAACTTATATTTGTGAAGATCTGAAGGAATTAAATGATCCCATTATCAATGAGTTCTTCAATAATGAGAAGGAATTCTCAGTAGACGCCCTGAGAAAGCTCTACAATGTTTAGGAAACTTCTTATGAGAATTTATTCTTGTGTTTTAAGAAGGATAACTAGGGTTTAGAATAGCATATATTGTGATTACACATTGCTATTGCCAACGATTTTAATCTTGTAATGTTTTTAGATTTATTTATTTAAATTCTAAAGTTTATTTGGAAGATGATTTTGCAGTATTAATCTTTATTGGTTTTATATATTGCAAAAAATAATTATGGGATATGTGTGTTTGCGTCCGTGAACTATGATTCTCCCATATATGTCAAAAGTTAAGTCTATCATGTCATTATGCAAATATTAGTGGAAGATAGAATGAACTTTTGATAACAAAGAATAAGTCTATGATATCATTATGCAAATATATTGATGAAAAATAGAATGAATATTTGAATACTCCGCAGTATTGATCTTTCCCTGATTCAATTCTATGTGAAAGTACTGTACGGCTCCGTAAGTTTTCTTATGTTGAGCATTTCCGATTAAATTAATCATGGGTTCTCTTGTGGTTAATTTAATTGAGTTTTTCTGGACAAATTCATGTTTCATGTAATTTGTTAATGTCCAAAGAAATCCTTCTTTTCTTGTGAAAGTAAGGTCGCTCTATTTGTTCATTTCGGGAATGACATTTTATAGGGGAGAGTTTTTAATTGAACTTGTTCTTAATTGCCAAATCTTTGTGGGGAGCGCGGTTGTGGAATATTGTAGGAGTTTTCTTGTATCTTTATAAACCCTTGATGAATACACTAAGTTTCAACTATGTGAAATCATCGAAACAAAGTTGATTTGTTTTCTTTTAGTCATGAAGTATCTTTATGAGAAATTCATTATGATCCCGCTAGTTTTCGTACCTTTGCCAATTTATATTGACAAAAAGAGGGAGACTACAAATACATATGGTTTACAGATAATTATGTAAGGGGGAGTGGTTTTCATGTGAGATGAAGTATTGACTAAGGAGGAGTGATATATATCACCGTAGTATTATTGTCAAAGTTGTGATACAATTGAACTTTGACGCTATGTAATAATACTATGACACTGTATAACAATAATTGCGGACAATGGTTTCCTTATTGTTATGCCTACGGATCTTCAATAACTATGATGCTGAGTTTAACACGTTCAGAATCACTGGAGTACTTGGAAGTGACGAAGATTTCGAGTAATGTTGAAGAACCAAAGAAATCAAGCATTTGGATTAGAAGCTACAAAGTTTATTTATTTACTAATCCATATGTATTGATAGTTTTGTCACTAAAATTGACAAAGGGGGAGATTGTTAGATCATTGCTCGGTCGAACTCGCAAGCGTTGCTATCACAAGCTTTTTTGTCAAGTTTAGTTGCCAAAACTATAAGTCTTTATTTCTAGTCTATTTATAGCTATGTCTCGAATTAGGATAGAATGTGTAGTTGAGCTTTAGACTTCACGGCGTTCATCGATTGAAGACGAAGAACTAATTTTCTCTTTTAGTCATGAAGGATCTTTATGAGAATTTCATTATGATCCACCTAGTTTTCGTACCTTTGCCAATTTATATTGACAAAAAGGGGGAGAATTATTGTGTAGTTCACACTACAAATACATATGGTTTAAGGATCATTATGTAAGGGGGAGTGGTTTTCATTGTGAGATGAAGTATTGACTAAAGGGGGATGATACATATCACCGTAGTATGATTGTCAAAGTTGTGATACAATTGAACTTTGATGCTGTGTAATAATACTATGACACTGTATAACAATAAGAAAACAGTCTTGTGGAATTATTATTATGGATACGGATCTTCAACAACTATGATGTTGAGTTGAACATGTTCAGAATCACTGGAGTACTTGGAAGTGATGAAGATTTCGAGTAATGTTTAAGAACCAAGGAAATCAAGCATTTGGATGAGAAGCTACAAAGTTTATTTATTTTGTAATCCATATGTATTGATATTGTTGTCACTAAAATTGACAAAGGGGGAGATTGTTAGAGCACTGCTCGGTCTAACCCGCAAGCGTTGCTATCTCAAGCTTGTTTGTCAAGTTTAGTTGTCAAAACTATAACTCTTGATTTCTACTCTACTTATAGCTATGTCTCGGATTAGAATAGAATGTGTAGTTGAGATTTAAACTTCATGATTTTCATCGATTGAAGACGAAGAACTACTAAGGGGAGCTTGTGGAACTTCATCAACAAAAGGTATGTGGAGACTTGAACTCATTTATCACTCATAAGTCTATTTCTATTCTATCTCCTAAGACAAGAGTCGTATAGCTATATAGAATTCACTTTATACACATTTGATATTTCGAGCTGAGTTTAACTCGCTTACATATTTCTCGAAATATGTGTTGGTAAGCTTTCGCTTTAACCAAGTTCATCTTTATTCTTGACGAAAGTCAAAAGATGATCATGTGAATATCGCCGGGTAACATCTTACATGATTTGTGTGAGAAAGTCATTTGATGTAGACTCGGAATATTTCGTATTGATCTATTGATTACTTGAAAATTGCTTTGAAGATAATAGTTTGTGTAAGATAGCTATTCTCGTCTTTTAAGAATGTTTCAATGACTAAGATGGAGTTTAGAACAATTAACCATTGATTGGATACAGCATAGTATAGTACTTGTATGCTGATAAGCACGTAAGTGTGACGCATTTTCACCCATAACTACATTATCTAGGACTCATTTTATTTCTAATAAAATTGTTTTAAGTCTTTTCTAGGTACGAAGAACATAAGACCCTTAAAGACCGCCATTCTTCAACAGTGCCAGTGACGGTATTCCTTTATCGTTTTCTGTAACAATTGATTTTGTAACAAATATAAGTGTTACAAAACCCGGTTTTTATCATTTTTTCTCCCATTTCATCATTTGTGAACCATTTTTGAGCATTAATAAAGATGAATTTTGAGCATGTTTCCATGATAATGATGATCTAATTCTCGCGTAATCAAGGCACGGAGGAAGCTATTTATGCATGAATAATTGGTAACTATTCTATTTTTCTCTAATTTGTATTTTATAATTCACTTAATCACTACTTTGTAGAATTTTAATTGTTTGCATAATTTTTCCTAATTAGTTGTGATTCAATTAGATAGGTTATACTTTGGTTAGATAATCTATGCTTAAGGGATACAATTAATGTTTGAGAATATGCTTGATCATTTGTGAATTAAGAAAAAGAGATTTTAAAAATAATTAGAGTTTTGGAATTTTTACCATCATTCATTCATGTGTAATAGTGGAATCTAGTGTCTTGGTTATTTTCAATCTTGAAATCAAATTTGGAATTAAATTTTCTCTATTTTTAGTTTAAATAAGTCTAAAATCAATTGCTTTCACAAGTCTTACGAACCTATTACTACCACTATTCAAAATCACATCATAGGCTAACTGTTGCGAGTTATTCCAAGTCTGGGAACCATAGTATGCATACCCGTAGGTGTACTAGTTTAACAGTTGAAGTCCGGGAACTTAGTATTCATACCCGTATGCGTACTAGCGTAATAGTTCAAGTACGGGAATTCAACTGAGGTTGGTCGTGAACGACAGTATGTGTACCCGTTCGCATACTGGCGGACAGACCAAGTCCGGAACTCTAAGTTTGCGTAGCCGGTCGCATACTTGAGTGGGTTAAGTTCTAAGATCGGTTTATTCGTAAATAAATACATTTATATAATAAGGAATGCAATCTTTTGCAAACCGTGGATATAATTTTCATGAATTGATTCGAGTAATCAAAATCGATTTTGCTTCGATTGTGTCTTGTATACTTTTATGAGAATATCAACAATTGAACAACTCTATAACTAGTTTCATTTGGGTCATTTGAACTAGTTGTGATTAAGATGAACAAGGTTGATATGAAAGTGTTCATATGGCTAACTTCGGTTAACTATTGGTTATCCAACCAAGTGTACACGTTTAGGTACGGTTACCCATATCTAATTAAGGCACATTTCATTTGTGTGTAACAAGCTATGTTCGATCTAACGGTTGAAAGATATTAGCTTGAATCTAATCAGGTTTTCATCTAATGGTGAATATTGAATACTTTTTTACAAAGGTAGCATTGATTGCAAACCCTGATTTGAAAACTATATAAGGGAGAACTCTAGCAACTGGGAAATCTAATCCCCACACCTCTTGTGTGATACTAGTGGCGACTAGAGTCGATTCTATTTTATCAAGTCTTTGACTTTTGGTCGTAGCAACTCTTAGTTGTGGGTAAGATCAGCTAAGGGAATCAAGTGCGTTGAGTCTTGCTGGGATTCATAGGCGTAAGGAACGCGACTGTAACTTAATCAATGTGAGATTGGTTAGGGCTCAACTACATTCCAGTCCGAAGTTAACTTTTAGTAGGCTAGAGTATGTAGCGGCTTAATACAATATGGTGTTCAAATATGGACTAGGTCCCGGCGTTTTTTTGCATTTGCGGTTTACTCATTATCAAAATTTTGGGTGTCTGTGTTATTTATTTTCCGCATTATATTTGTTTATATAATTGAAATATCACAGGTTGTGCGTAGTTCAATCAATTAGATAATCCAACCTTTGGTTGTTGATATAAATTGATTGACACTTGAACATTGGTCTTTGGTGCCGTTCAAGTTGTTTCTCATAATAATCAGGCTCGCGGATTTCTATCTGTTTGATTTGCTGATTGCATTGAGAAACAAAGATATAACTCTTGGATGTATTTTCCTTGATTGAGTCTGACTGTCTAATTGATTCTCTTGGAAGTATATTGGAGTTAGTCCATACAGATTGCCGAAATGAAATATTTGGTGTGGTTGTTAGACCCCCGCTTTTTCAATTAGTATCAGAGCATGCAAACACATTTAAGACCTCATAAGTCTGTGTTTGTAGCAATCTGACTCTATGGACAAAAACGATATCTCTATAAACGTACCAGCGGTCTTCGATGGCTCGAATTATCTATGGTGGAAATTTTTTATGCGTGCCTTTCTTCAAGCGCGTGATTTTCAATCATGGGTTCGTGTAGTTAATGGCCATTATACTCCGGTTGTTGCAGAAGGCGATGTAATTATTCTGAAGGATATTTGTGCTTATGATCTTGCTGAGATTCTTGCTACAAAGAAAAATTCTAATGGATTAAATGCTATTATCCATGCCATTATCCCAGATCTTCAGCACCATGTGACTACGTGCACTAAGTCTAAAGAAGCTTGGGATATCTTAGAAACTGTATTCGAATGAAATTATTTCTAGAAAGAAGCTAGGCTTCAAAACCTAAATTCTGATTGGGAAAACCTTCGTATGGCTGATGAAGATTCATTTGATGAGTTTAATCACAAAGTGTCTGAAATTGTTAATGCATCTTTTGCATTGGGTAAGACTATTCCTGAAAATGACATTGTGATGAAAATTCCCATATCGTTTACAGCCAAATACGATTCTAAGAAGCATGCCATCGTTGAAGTAAATAACCTTGAAACACTTTATAGAAACTCACTCATTGGAAAGTTAAGAGTTCTTGATCATGATCAGAACACAATCAGAACATTCGCGTTCAATGCTGTGACCAACTCAAGAAGTTCTCCTTGCTTGTCTTGGGCTGATGAATGTTGTTCAAATCATATTGATCCTGACAGGTCATTGATTTTACAAAAGATAAAGGACATTGTGAGAAGAAGCAAAAGAGCCGAGGAACACCTTTCTCTCTATAATGCTTCAGATGATTCAATACAAAAATAATCAATCCAGTCTGGCAATCCACATACTTCCATAGTTTGCACAGAAATTTCAGCTTTCACAGCAGAAACTTCTTCTAACTCAAATTCTGATTCAGAATGCGAGACTAACACTGAAATTTATGAATTCTTGGATAAAAATGAAGAAATTCATCAAGAACAACTTCAACTAAAGATGAGGCTGAAGAAACTTGAATAATCACTTCAAGTGAAAAATCTTGAGATTGACTGTCTTAATGATAAATTCACCAAAACCCTATCTTTAAAAGAGAAAAAAGATTAATACTCTTAAGTGTGACCTGCAAAGGTTATCTGGAAGTTTCGACAAGATTTCAGCAATGCTATTCGGTCAGAAGTCTTTTGCAAACACAAATGGTTTAGTGTTCAAAAGCAAGATTGTGAGCACAAATAATTCCTTTGTTCTGGCCGGTTCTGGAATTATGGATATTAAAAGTTGTGATAAACATGAGTCAAATATGCAAAATGAAAACTCATCTCTGAAGTAATACAAATCATGTTCAAAGTAAGTGTTGGAAATTCAAGGGGAACAACAAACGAATTGCCAAATTTCATAATGATATGCAAAGGATGAATCTGGCTTTGGGTAATCAACATGGAACTTCTGAAGACAAGAAGAAGTCTAAGAGAACCAGAGTCAGATGAGGTAAGAAAGCTATTTATGCAACAAACCTTGATAAGCCACCAGGTGACACAAGATGTGAGCATTCTGCTCACCCCATCACTATTTAACTATAGTGATGTTTGCATCCTCATTATTAACTTGAGGATATGAGGATTGCATCAAGGTTTCTCAAGTCTTGTATAGTTGTTAATTTCTTATCCTTGAAGTTAAGATTATTTAAGTTAAGATTTGTAATTGAATAATTTTTTATCAAAATTAGATAATGGATCATGAATCAAGAAGACTTTTTCAAAGTTTTTGTTTAGGGGTTAGTTATTCGGTACTCTATTTATATTCTTTTGAAAGATACAGTTTAATGGCTCCTGTAACTAGAGGTATCACAAAAAGGGATGTAGTTGAAGCAGTTAATGTGTATCTTTGTGAAGGAATCCATTCCTCAAGGAAGAAAAATGAGAAATCTACAAATGATTAAAAAGGTTCTTCCTCTAACTTTTTTTTGTCTATTTGTCTAGATAATAATAACTTTAGGGCTATGGTAAAGGATTTAATCAGCAAAAGAAATGATTTAAAATCTCAAATCATGTTCTCTTTGGAAAAAGTAGCTCACTGTTAACAAATGTTGTCTCTAACAAAGAACACCTTGTGTGAACTGAAAAAAGAACCTAGTGAGTTAACTTATATTTTTGAAGATCTGGAGGAATTAAATGACCCCATTATCAATGAGTTCTTCAATAAATAGAAGGAATTCTCAGTAGACGCCCTGAGAAAGCTCTACAATGTCTAGGAAACTTCTTATGAGAATTTATTATTGTGTTTTAAGAAGGATAACTAGGGTTTGGAATAGCATATATTGTGATTACACATTGCTATTGCCAACGATTTTAATCTTGTAATGTTTTTAGATTTATTTATTTAAATTCTAAAGTTTATTTGGAAGATGATTTTGCAGTATTAATCTTTATTGGTTTTATATATTGCAAAAAATTATTATGGGATATGTGTGTTTGCGTCCGTGAACTATGATTCTCCCATATATGTCAAAAGTTAAGTCTATCATGTCATTATGCAAATATTGATGGAAGATAGAATGAACTTTTGATAACAAAGATTAAGTCTATGATATCATTATGCAAATATATTGATGAAAAATAGAATGAATCTTTGAATATTCCGCAGTATTGATCTTTCCCTGATCCACTTCTATGTGAAAGTACTGTACGGCTCCGTAAGTTTTCTTATGTTGAGCATTTCCGATTAAATTAATCATGGGTTCTCTTGTGGTTAATTTAATTGAGTTTTTCTGGATACAAATTCATGTTTCATGTAATTTGTTAATGTCCAAAGAAATCCTTCTTTTCTTGTGAAAGTAAGGTCGCTCTATTTGTTCATTTCGGGAATGACATTATATGGAGGAGAGTTTTTAATTGAACTTGTTCTTAATTGCTAAATCTTTGTGGGGAGTGCGGTTGTGGAATATTGTAGGAGTTTTCTTGTATCTTTATAAACTCCTTGATGAATACACTAAGTTTCAACTATGTGAAATCATCGAAACAAAGTTGATATGTTTTCTTTTAGTCATGAAGTATCTTTATGAGAAATTCATTATGATCCCGCTAGTTTTCGTACCTTTGCCAATTTATATTGACAAAAAGGGGGAGAATTATTGTGTAGTTCACACTACAAATACATATGGTTTACAGATCATTATTTAAGGGGGAGTGGTTTTCATGTGAGATGAAGTATTGACTAAGGAGGAGTGATATATATCACCGTAGTATTATTGTCAAAGTTGTGATACAATTGAACTTTGACGCTATGTAATAATACTATGACACTGTATAACAATAATTGCGGACAATGGTTTCCTTATTGTTATGGCTACGGATCTTCAACAACTATGATGCTGAGTTGAACACATTCTGAATCACTGGAGTACTTGGAAGTGATGAAGATTTCGAGTAATGTTTAAAAACCAAGGAAATCAAGCATTGGATGAGAAGCTACAAAGTTTATTTATTTTGTAATCCATATGTATTGATATTGTTGTCACTAAAATTGACAAAGGGGGAGATTGTTAGAGCACTGCTCGGTCTAACTCGCAAGCGTTGCTATCTCAAGCTTGTTTGCCAAGTTTAGTTGTCAAAACTATAAGTCTTGATTTCTACTCTACTTATAGCTATGTCTCGGATTAGAATAGAATGTGTAGTTGAGCTTTAGACTTCACGACGTTCATCGATTGAAGATGAAGAACTACTAAGGGGATCTTGTGGAACTTCATCAACAAAAGGTATGTGGAGACTTGAACTTATTTATCACTCATAAGTCTATTTCTATTCTATCTCCTAAGACTTGAAGCTTTCCTTCTCTTCTTAGTGCAAGAGTGAGTTTGGTTGCACATGAGAAGAATTCTTTACTTAGTTCATTTAGCTAAGATAATTTTATATTCACACAATCAATATTTTCTTTATCATTATGAAGAGATTTTTCAGAATCTGAATCATTGATTGTGAATACAGGGCTTAACTTAACCTCTTCTAGAGAACATACATACATATTTTCAGAAGAGCAAGTAGAACTTGTGGGAGAAGCCCCTTTTAAACATTTGCTAAAATTAAACCCATGGAGAAATTTTCCCAAATCTTGTGATACGTTAACTTAGTCTATTTTCGGCTTTGCCTTACCTTTATGCAGACTAATTTCTTATAGGATGGATCGCACCAAACACAGAGTTCTTTTCGTGTTTGCCTGCTCTGATACAAATTGATAGACGAGGGTACCCAAATACACCAAAATCTTTTATTTATCCACCTATAAGTCCTCTTACTGAAAGTGATCGTGTATGGACAAAGTCGAGACAATGCAACAAATCGGTATTCACACTTTATGTGATTGTCTATGTGAAAAAGCGGGGGTCTAACAACCACACCCAATATTTCGTTAGGCAATCTGTATGGAATTACTCCAATATAATTCTAAGAGAATCAACTATATAGTCAGACTCAATCAAGGAAAATACATCCAAGAGCTATATCTTTGTTTCTCAATGCAATCAGCAAATCAAACAGATAGAAATCCGCGAGCCTGATTATTATGAGAAACAACTTGAACGGCACCAAAGACCAATGTTCAAGTGTCAATCAATTTATATCAACAACCAAAGGTTGGATTATCTAATTGATTGAACTACGCACAACCTGTGATATTTAAATTATATAAACAAATATAATGCGGAAAAGAAATAACACAGACACCCGAAATTTTGAAAACGAGTAAACCGCAAATGCAAAAAAACGCCAGGACCTAGTCCATATTTGAACACCATATTGTATTAAGCCGCTAAATACTCTAGCCTACTAAAAGTTAACTTCGGACTGGAATGTAGTTGAGCCCTAACCAATCTCACATTGATTAAGTTACAGTCCCGTTCCTTACGCCTATGAATCCCAGCAAGACTCAACGCACTTGATTCCCTTAGCTGATCTCACCCACAACTAAGAGTTGCTACGACCAAAAGTCGAAGAATTGATAAACAAATATGTCTCCCACAAAAAAGTCTATTATGATAGATAAATCTGTCTTCCACATAAATACCTACGAAGTTTTTGTTCCGTCTTTTTATAAATCAAGGTTAACATGAACCAATTGATAATCCGGTCTTATATTCCCGAAGAATAACCTAGAAATATCAATCACCTCACAATAACTTAAGTATATGGTAACAGAACAAGTTATTGTGGAATCACAAAGAATGAGACTAAGAGCTTTGTGATTACTTTTTATATCTTACCCATCGGAGATAAATCTCGAGCAAATCTCAGAGAAGATAATACTCAATACGATAGAACAATTAAGATCAGAACACGCAACTACAGAGAAAATAATTGCCTCTGTCTTCAGAATCCCAATAAAGTCTTTAAGCCGTTAACCTATAATGGTTTTAGGAAAAACATAGGTTAAAGGAGAATCGACTCTAGTCGCAACGAGTATCACACATGAGGTATAGGAATTAGGTTTCCCAGTTGTTAGAGTTATCCCTTATATAGTCTTCAAATCATGGTTTGATAACTTTGTGACAAAGCAATCAATATTCACCGTTAGATGAAAAACTTGATTTAAGATTCAAACTAAGTTTCCACCGTTAGATGGTCTTAGCTTGTTACACACAAATGAAATATACCTTCATTTAGATATGGGCAACCGTACCTAAACATGTATATTGAGTTGGCTCAATAACAGTTAACTGAAGTTTTCCATATGAACACTTTTGTGTTAACCATGTTAATCTTAACACTTCTAGATCAAATGATACTCAAATGAATCTAATTGTGTTACTCATAAAGTTGTTCAATTGTTTATATTCTCATAGAAGTATACAAGACACAATTAAGCAAAATCGGATTGATTTAAAAGTATCAGTTCATGAACATTTTAGCCACGGTTTACAAAGATTGCATTCCTTAATATATAAATGTATTTTTTCATGAGTATGAATTCATACTTAAACGATTTAAGAATTTAACCACATAAATTTGCAAACGGATACGAAAACTTAAGTTCCGTACTTGATCCTTTCCGACAGTTCGCAAACGGGTATGCATACTGTCGTTCTTGACCGAACTCAGGTGAATAAGTTTGAAAATGGGTACGCAAACTTAGTTCCCGGACTTTGACAGTCAAAAGTGTTCGCATACGGGTATGCATACTTGGTTCCCGGACTTGAATCATTCTTACAACAGTTTGCATACGGGTATGCATACTGTGCTATGTCCATACAATGATTAATTGTTCTAAATTCCCATTTTAATCATTGAAACATTCTTAGAAGACGATAATAGCAATCTCACACAAACTATTAGCTTATAAGATATTTTTAAGTGATCGAATGATCAATACGAAACATTCTAAGTCTACATCAAATGACTGTCTCAAACAAATCATGTAAGATGTACCATGTGATTTTCATATGATCATCTTCTGACTTATGTCAAGAATAATGATGAACGTAGTTAAAGCAAAAAGATTTCCAACACATATTTTGAGAAAGATATAAGCGAGTTAAACTCAGCTCGAAATATCAAATGTGTATAATATAAAAGTCTATATAGGTATACGACTTAGTCTCAATAGGTTATAGAATATAATAGACTTCTGGGTGATAAATGAGTTCAAGTCTCCACATACCTTTTGTTGATGAAGTTCCTCCAAGCTCGCCTTAGTAGATCTTCGTCTTCAATCGATGAATGCCGTGAAGCCTAAAGCTCAACTAAACATTCTATCCTAATCCGAGACATAGTTATAAGTAGACTAGAAATCGAGACTTATAGTTTTGACAACTAAACTTGACAAACATGATTGAGATAGCAACGCTTGCGAGTTCGACCGAGCAGTGCTCTAACAATCTCCCCCTTTGTCAATTTTAGTGACAAAACTATCAATATATATGGATTACAAAATAAATAAACTTTGTAGCTTCTCATACAAATGCTTCATTTCTTTGGTTCTTCAACATTCCGTGAATTCTTCGTCACTCCAAGTACTCCAGTGATTCTGAACGTGTTCAACTCAACATCATAGTTGTTGAAGATCTGTAGCCATAACAATAAAAAAACAGATGTTCTCAATTATTGTTATACAATGTCATAGTATTATTACATAACATCAAAATTCAATTGTATCACAACTTTTATAATAATACTACAGTGATATGTATCACTCCCCCTTAGTCAATACTTCATCTCATAATGAAAACCACTCCCCCTTACATAGTGATCCGTAAACCATATGTATGTAGTATGAACTACAAAATAATTCTCCCCCTTTTTGTCAATATAAATTGGCAAAGGTACGAAAACTAGCGGGATCATAATGAAATTATCAAAGAGATTATTAATGTCTAAAAGAGAACATATCAACTTTGTTTCGATGATTTCACATAGTCGAAACTTAGTGTACTCATCAAGGAGTTTATAAAGATACAAGATAAGTCCTACAATATTCTACATCCGCACTCCCCACAAAGATTTGGAAATTAAGCACAAGTTCAATTAAGAACTCTCCCCCATAAAATGTCATTCCCGAAAGAACAACAAGAGAGACCTTACTTTCACAAGAAAAGAAGGATTTCTTTGGACATTAACAAATCACATGAAACATGAATTTGTATCCAGAAAACTCAATTAAATTAACCACAAGAGAACCTCAATGATTAATTTAATCGGAAATGCTCAACATAAGAAAACTTACGGAGCCATTCAGTTCAGTTTAAAAATGTTCACTTCAGTTCAATTCAATTCAGTTTAGTTCTAAAAACCTGAAAAACAATGTTCAATTCAGTTCTAAAATGTCTTCAAACACATTTAAACAAGTTCTAGAATCCACACTACTTTACTCTCAGTCTCACACATAAAAAAAATACAAAAATGACAACCCATAAACAAATGCAAAACACCAAAATAAATATATGTCAAAGGCAGGCGACTCATGCTTGGTTTCTTGCATGATTGTTGCATCAACTTCAGTATGTAATTTCCATAGTTGCATAACATAGTACAAAAACATTCAAATCAGAGTCAGAACTCGGAAGAAGAAAAATTAAAACTATGAAAAATTGAAGATAAAGAAAAGGAAAATAAAAGTTACATGCATCAAAGAAGTCTGGCAACCAATCACTTACACAAAACAATGCTTGGACACACGTTGGAGCTAGTCATAAGACGATGGTATCCAAATACACCACAATCTTTTATTTATCAACCTATAAGACCTCTTCCAATGTGATCGTCTATGGACAAAGTCGAGACAATACGACAATTCTGTTCACACTTCGTGTGATCTTCTATGGATACGAGATAGAGACAATACGACAACAAAATCACTTGTGTGATTGACTATGGATAGAAAATCGAGACGACACGACAACAAAGTGTATACTTGATAATAGGTTTGGTAATAACCGAAACTCTATAGGATCACTATCAAGTATTACGGAGTTAACGTACTTGTGTATTTTACTTTAATTATAATACGGAAAACAAAATAAAAGACATAACAAGATTTTAATTAACGAGGAAACCGCAAATGTAGGAAAAAATCAGGGACCTAGTCCAAATTTGAATACTCTCAGAATTAATCCGCTATACAAAATCTAATACCAACTTCTTATAGTTGAGACCAAGCAGACTACCCCTAACTACTTAGTTCCCTCAGTATCCCTGCGCCTTCAACTTCTAGAGTCACGCACGTGAATAGCAAGTCCTTTGGATCGTATTCCAAACATCAAAGGAAGAATCTGTTTGGTAACCACTCTAATCTATGTTGCTACAAGATATAGATGAGTCGTTGACAAAGGCTCTTATGTTTAATCGAATAAACTCCCTTGTCTGGTTAGATCAATCTATACAATAACTACCGAATTAGTCAAGTCTAGATTCGCACTCAATCAATATAGATCTCAAAGAGAAATATAAAGAATGCCGATCTTATGCAACTAATCAATCATATCTATCAAAGATAAATAAAATCTAGTTGGATCTCAGCCGATCAAGGTTTGTGCACTAAATCTACAAGATACGAAAATTAATAAGAATTCTTCTTCATCTTCAAATCTTCCATTGCCTTCATATACCTACAGAAAACCACTTGAATCTCTTTTGATCAATCACACACAGAACAGAGTCTGTTAACAATGGATTATCACAAGATGTCTTTACTTATAACAACAGTTCTAAAGATCCCGTCGATACTTTGATCTAGTCTGAGTGAATCTTATATCATAAGAGAAGATTCTCAAGAATAAACAAACTAGGTGCAATCAAAGTTTCAACAACCGTTAGTCAATCATATAAAATCGAAAACTAATAACACTGTAATTATCTAGTTTCCCACCAACGGTACTCGTAGAGCTTCTTGATCCTACAGAAGTCTTTATACGAGTGGTCGTAAGAGATTTCACCTAATTAGGATACTTTCCTCTCCGATTAGACGGCTCCACCGGAAACAACAAGAAATGAAGTTTTCTTGGCTCTTAGGATAGTTTGCTAGAAATGCAAACTTAGGTATTTATAGACCAAGGATGTTTGGACACCAAGGAATTTCCAAAACCGAAAATATTCTCAAGATATGCAATGAATGCCCAAATTCGGTTTTCCTAATTCCAATAAATGGTGGTCCAATATTTTCCGAAATCTCTCATAGAAAATCTCCAATTATTTAATTAAAGCATATAAAACCAAAAACCTTAATTAAAAGATTCTTAGTTTATTTCGGCACATGATCAGCTTGAGTACCAAGGAATATCTTTGAACAATAAATTATAAGAGTTACTGTTCGTGTTCAAAGTATGTTGACATCTTTTCACTGCAAATCCTTATTTCATATTTACATGGATTTGCTTCTTGGAATCGGTTCTACCACACTTCCAAACAAGTTTAGAATTGGTTGTACCAATATTCCAAGACTACCATGCGATCGGTCATACCAAGTCATAATGGTTAGTTGTGATTGGTCTTACCAAGTCACATACATGGGTTCGGATCGGTTCTACCGAAACATGGTATCTACTTGTGATTGGTCAAACCAGTCATTAGGATCGGTCACACCAATTACAAGTATCGGTCACACAACACTTATGATCGGTCACACGAATTACCAGGATCGGTCACACCAATTACAAGGATCGGTCATACCATCTCATGGTGATTACTTAGGATCGGTTGCACCAATTACCAGGACCGGTGATACCAAATCATAAGTCTAGGTATTGTGATCGGTTTTACCAAGATACATAACCTGAGTTAAGATCGGTTCTACCAACTCACACATATTGGTCATCCAAAGAATATGCAATGAATAGCCGGACCAATAAACCTATTGATTTCCCTTTCGATTTATGAAACAAGTTCATGAATGTACTTCCTTTAAACAAATGTAAATCATTGTTTCCTAGGATGAAATCTTCACCATATAAAACTATATACAAGATTACGTTGATGTCATATCTACGAAGTTCTCAAAAGATAAGTGTTATACTTCGTAGTCTAATTCCTTAATACTATGACCATACTATTATGATCATGTCTCATCACTAGAGTATTATATACAATATGTACAGTATATACATCTTCGCAGTTATGTTTTCAATGTAGCACGACTTGAAAGATACGTTAGGAATGAAACAAGTTCAAGTCAATATTACTAAACTCAAGTGGAAGGATGATGTCGTCGTTGTAGTTCATTGCTTCTTCTCATTCTTCAGGTCTTCGGAGTAATACTTGTATGTCTCAACATTCCTAGACTTTCTAGTCTAACCTAAACGAAGATGACTCTAGTATTTAATCAAGCGACTCTAGATGAGTTTTGATACTAAAATATGACAACCAAACTTGACATACCAACGCTTGGTGAGTTCAACCGAGCTATGCTCTAACAGTACTCGTATCCTTTTGTAGTACGTGTTAGAGCACTGATTGGTGAATCACATAAACATCCATATACATCATAATGGAACATATCAATTGTACAGAAATTTTGTTAAGCAAAAGCAAAATATATACAATATAAACAAGCTTTTCTTAAACAATAAACGATTAACAAATAAAATCGTTACCTCAATTTCCACAACCACATCTCCCCAGAAAGATATATCATTAAGCGCAAATTCAAACAAGAACTATCCTCCAGTGTGTTGTCATCCTCTCGAGAAGAAAAGAACAACAACATGCCAATAGCAAAAGTTGAAAAACCAAAACACATATGTTATGCTAAACACAACTCATGTAAACAGAATACACATAACAAAAATATAAACATTCATTCACAGGCTATGTAATCGAAAACTATCACGTGAAACAAAAATTATAAAATAATAATTTTCTTTATAAATAAATATCGATAGTTTTATTCAAAATAGACCTTACACAATTCATGAAATAAATCAAATCATTGATGTCTATTTTCTCTAAATAAGAATGTAATCTTATTTTTATTCCATGAGCAACTTAATCCTTCATATCAGTACTAGAGGAAGGCAGATTATTATTCTCAAACTTAAGCTTGTGAATTTCTTCAAGAAGATAACCTTGTTGCTTGACCAAAATTTCTTGCATATGTGAAGTTTTAGTGAAGGACTCTGCAAGGACATGTAATTCCGTCTTCGATTGAACACAAAATTGTGTCAGTATCTCAATACACTGATCTTTCTTCAGTATATTCTCTCTTTCCTTCTTGCTAAGAAAACCTCTCTTTTTGATCTTTCTATTCGGTTTCTTAGCATCAAGAGATGGTGCAAACTTATTCTTGAAGAACTCTTTTGGATCAAGCACCTTTGTAAAAGAAGACATGGATCCTTATTCATGGTTCGGACAAGGAATAACTAGAGGAAAAGAGGAATCCTTTATATATCTTGAAAGATATTTTTCATACTACCGAAAATATAATATTCCTATAAATACGAATATCTTAATATATATATATATACTAGGTATCACCCCGGCCAACGTCCCGGGCTCAACCTTTTTCGAGTTTTGTTTATTGTTTGGCCAACCGATCAGTATCCTCACACAAAATCTAGAGTCAAATGTAGTCCCCACATTAAAATATCCGTGATTAGTTTGAAATCTAGGAGATTGAGCATATAAGGCAGACTCCGGCCTCGGTCGTGTATTAGAAAATCTAGAGAAAATGAAGTCCCTGAAAATTAAGCGTGATTGGGTTGAAATCTAGAGGGTCAAACCTATAAGGCAGACCTCGATATTTTGTTGGCCTGATCAAATCAGCCCGGGAGTTGATCCTATAGATAGTCGGGCCTACGGCCCCGGTGTTTTGTTGGTAGGATCAAATTAGTTAGGAATGTGGATTGGAGATCTTGGGGCTTAGCACGTAAATATTTTGTTGGTTAAGTCAGCCGGGCCCTTAGGCCCCGGCCGTTGATTTGTCTGAGGTCAATCAAAAATTACTCGTGAGTCCATAAGTTAGCTGGAACCTGTAGCCCCAATGTGTTTTTTTTTGGCCGAGTTAAGCTTCGGCTGCGGATTACAAAATCTATGATCAAACATATAATCCCTATATTAAAGTTAGTCGCAATTATGTTGAAATTCAAAGGGTTGAGCCTATAAATTTGTCGGGGCCTGTGGCCCGTTGTTTTTGTTGATTGGGTCAAATTAGCTGGGGCTTAAGGACCGTCCGTGGCCCCTTAAATTCTATTGGAGTAATAAATAACAGTAGCGTCCATATTGATGGTCATTCTTTTTCGCACATCTTTATCCTAGCATTTTTAGGGGCGACTCCAAAAGAATTAGGGGCGACACAAAAAGACAAAAAAGGTCACTCAAACGTAAAATGTAGCCATCCCTTATCTCCCGTGTTTTTTAATGGCCAAACTACCCTTTACAATCGGTAGATAACTTTACAATCGGGAAGTTAATCCACAATCGGGAGTCAATTTAGTTTATATAACTTCCGAATATATAGTATCCCCAAAATAAAATCCTATATCTTTTGAATTTTGATTATCCTATAATCAGTAGTAAATAAAGTTATCTTGACTCCCGATTAAAGTAGACCTTTGGCTAAAATGCTACCATAATCGGTAGGGAATTTAGGTTATTTAACTCCCGAATATAGAGTAGCCCCAAAATGAGATTTTGCAAAAATTCTCTATTTTTTGAATTTTGGTTGAGCCTATAATCGGTAGTAAATGAAGGTATCCTGACTTACGATTATACAGTGGCTCTCTTTGCCGAAATCCTACCATAATAGGTAGTCAAGATAGTTCATATAACTACCGAATATAGAGTAGCCCCAAAATGAGATTTTGCAAAAATCCTCTATTTTTTGAATTTTGGTTGAGTCTATAATCGGTAGTAAATGAAGTTATCCTGACTTCCGATTATACAGTGGCTCTCTTTGCAAATATCCTACCATAATCGGTAGTCAAGATAGTTCATATAACAACCGAATATAGAGTAGCCCCAAAATGAGATTTTGCCAAAATCATCAATTTTTTGAATTTTGGTTGAGCCTATAATCGGTAGTAAATGAAGTAAAGTCCTGACTTCCGATTATACAGTGGCTCTCTTTGCTGAAATCCCACCATAATCGGTAGTCAAGATAGTTCATATAACTACCGAATATAGAGTTGCCCCAAAAATGAGATTTTGCAATCGGTAGATAAAAAAAACTAAACTACCGATTATTAGGGGACATATAAGTATTTTCAACCTATTTTGTCTTATTATGTCGCCCCTAATTCTTTCAGGATCGCCCCTAAAGACGCCAGGATCTTTATCACATGTAATAATGAATTTTTCTGTGCTCTTGCAGGTTGGAAATCTAGGGTTTTTTCCTATAATTGTTTTGTAGGTATGGTCAAATCGATCCGTGAAACATCAAAAATCCTTCAAATGTAATCGCCGCATCTTAAAATTATACCTAAGCACATAATTCATGTGATGGCTTTAACGACCGAAACGACAGATTGCCGACACATTGATAGTTAATCTGTATATGGGGGCATTGTATTGCATGTTCCAACTTCCAACTGGGGTTTAAAACCAAAAGTATCTAGATTTTTTTTTTTTTGCGTAGTGATATGAAAATTTTCTTGATAAAAAATCTACCACGTACTCCAAAATATGTTTTTTGCATTATAGCATTGGGTCCTTAATTTCGGCACACAATTCATAAATTCCACCATGACCTAAAATTTATCTCTTGGATTAAAATATACACAATTTTCACAGTTAAGAAAACGATCTGGTATTGAAAATTATATTATAACAATTATAATATAAAAATAGTGGCTGAGGTGGAGTATAATCTACATAGAATAGAATGTGCAGTCTATACCACATATGGATTGAATTCCAAAGGAAAATGTTAGGTTTGCATTCAAATGGGCATGCCCTGAAATGTGTTGGGAGTGGGATGCTATGATTGTCTACCATAAGAGACAGCAGGACCCACGCATGATGACACAGAGATGTGAAGTCTTCTTTACACACACCGTCTGATTCGATCTGAGTATGTAGAATATTTGAACTGATACTAATCTAAGGTCGCAGATAGAAAACGTTATAGGAGTTGGTCTTGCCAATTATAGTCGAGCAGACCCAAGGTTACAGTCGTGATTAGTTTGGGTGATTAGGTTAGGGTTAACTTTGGTCCGGACCGCGACATAATCAATGCCGTTAAAAATAATTAAATCCCAAGGGATCGGACGGATGTCTATATATTACATATAACCGAGCGAACCGAGCCGCCAGATGACGAAATCGATGGTTGTAGTTGTAAAGATACACAAAGGGCACTTCCTTTTATAACCGAGCGATCCGAGCCGCCAGATGACGAAATCGATGGTTGTAGTTACACAAAGGGCACTTCTTTTTATAATATATATGTATTTATAAATTTTAAATTTTATTAATATTGGATAAAGAGTATTACATTAACTAGTTGGAAGCCTAACAAGCTAAGCTCCATCAACATACTACTACATTAATTGAACAGGTTGCTGTACTAGCCTACCAGCGAGCCTCATGAGTAACCTAGCCAAGGGAGCCGAAGTGGATTGGGGGGGGGGGGGGGGGGGGGGGCTGGGATTGTGTCACAAGGGGGAAAACTAACTCTACCTTCAATAACTAGTTTTTATTCCCATAATCTACACATAAGTGCCTTGATTTTTGCTTCCTCACACACAGAAACGGCACACAAAGTAAGGATGCAACCTAATGCAGATTAAGTGGTATTAGTGTGAGACATTCTCTTATCATGGGATTTAGAACACGCAATATGTTCTTGATCTAGTGAAGTATGATACAAATAACTTCTCTTGTTACCTGGATTTAACGAAGTTTCCGGAGATTGGTTGGAATTGCATATGCACTTTTTAGCAATTCTTGCTTTTGAGACAGTTTTGCACTTTGTCTTATTTTTCCTTGCACCATTAGATGATTTTTCAACATCGGAAGACATGCCCATTTTTAAAATGGTCGAATCACTAATGGAATACGAGGGAGTTGAATTAACAACTAGTGCAATATTAACTGTTTCCTCTTCCTCAGAATTATATGAGTCAGAGGTCTCATCTAGAGTTACAGCTAATGCATTGCTTCCAGTGTATTTCCTTAGATTAGGACAGTCTTTATCCAAATGACCAAAACCTTTACACTTGAAGCACTGAGGCTGATATTCATCATCTTCTTTTTGATCCTTTTTTTTCTTGATTGGAACTCGATCATGAGGGAAGGAAGAACGATGAATATCTTTTACAAATCTCTTATTGTTTTTCTTTAAGAGATCCCGAAATTGTCTTGTAATCAGTGATAATGTTTGTTCTACATCATTATCAGAATCTTTTGCAATCAATTCATCAGAATCATCTAACAATCTATTTTTCTCCATAAGAGCTTTTGGAAAAATTTCAGCTTTAAAAGCGATTCCTTTAGATTGAATAGGTTGTGATTCATGATCAAAGATCTTTAACTACCCAACAAGTGTGCATCGAGAGAGAGTTGAAAGATCATTTGCCTCAATGATTGCATGCTTCTTAGATTCGTATCTAGATGGCAACGATCTGTGAATTTTGCACACTATATCTTTTTCAGAAATAGTCTTTCCAAGAGAAAAAGAAGAATCAACTATCTCAGAGAGTTTAATATGGAACTCTTCAAAAGTGTCGTTGAAATCCATTTGAAGGTTTTCCCAATCAGAAGTGAGAGTTTTAAGTCTAGCTTCATCTTCTGATGTGTTACCTTCAAATACGATCTGAAGATTATTTCAAACTTCCTGTGAAGTTTGGCATGTGGATACATGATGTTGTAGATCACGGCTTACAACATGTATAATAACGTTTAAACCATCTGAATTCTACTTTGCAAATGCCTTTTCTTCGTCTGTATAATCCACTAAGTGTTTAAACTCAGTTTCCTAACCTTCCATTTTCGTGCGATTATAACCATCAACGACTAATAGTCAAGTATTAAAGTCGCGTGATTGGAGAAAAGATCTCATAGCAGATTTCCACCACAGATAGTTTGTTCCGTCAAATATTGGCGGTATGATAACTTAAATCGATTCATGAGAACTCAAAACTGTTCTTAATAGGTTTGTGGAGTTTTTCCTTTGTCAACAACTCATCTTATCTTGTAACAAGATTGATTAGAGTGGTTACCAAACAGATTCTTCCTTTGTTATTTGGAATACAATCCAAAGGACTTTCTATTCACGTGCGTGACTCTAGAAGTCGAAAGAGCGGGGATACTGAGGGAACTAAGTTGCTAGGGGTAGTCTGCTTGGTCTCAACTATACGAAGTTGGTATTAGATTTTGTATAACGGCTTAATTATGAGAGTATTCAAAACTGGACTAGGTCCTGGGGGTTTTCTGCATTTGCGGTTTCCTCGTTAACAAAATCTTGTTGTGTCTTTTATTTTATTTTCCGCATTATAATTAAAGTAAAATACACAAGTACGTTAACTCCGTAATACTTGATAGTGATTCTATAGAGTTTTGGTTATTACCGAACCTATTATCAAGTACACACTTTGTTGTCGTATCGTTTCGATCTTTGTATATTAAGTAGTTTGTGGAGTTTTTCCTTTTATTATAATAACTATGTCGAAATTGACATGATATATACACCGAGTATACATTGTGTACCTTGCCTTTGAAAGATTAAGGCTACAAAACTATTTCTAAAACGACATGGTATACATACTAGGTATACATATTACAAGCAGTTCATGTACTTTTGCTCTCATATTCAAATTCTGAAACATTCTCAATAGCCATGGGTATACATACTAGGTATGCGTATCCTAAACAGTCCATGTATCGTTTGCTTGGGAAAATTTCCAAAGATCAAGTTAAACAACAATAGTTTGTGAGCAATAAAAAAAATTTAGACTAAGATTGCTAAAGATCTATGAAATTCCATTGCTCAAATCATATTTCGAGAATTTACACAAGACAAGCTTGAACTTGAAATTTCTTCTTTGTAATATTAAATCTACTAAAATCGTACGACATAGTCTCATAAAATAGAATGCTTGATGCAATGAGTAAATAAGAATAAGTCAGTCTCAACATACCTCTTTGTTACTGAAGTTCTCGCAAATGTGTTTGTTTGTTCACCAGTCTTCAATCTTCGAGGGTATTCAGTGGCTTCTGATACTCAGCTACCATGCTCTAATCCTAGTATGAGACTTGACTTTAGTAGACTAGAAATCAAAATATAGTTTTGTACATCTAACATTAACAACAAGCCTGGGAATGAGTTTGACCAAACAATCGATGCTCTAACAATTGAAAATATAACTATTGTGCAGATTCACAAGAGGGATAAATATATCTTTTGGAGGAACAATGGGATGCTAACATGGATTCAAAGTCTTTTTTTCCTTCTCTATATAAGCTTTGCAAATCTAAGAATGCAACTATTCATGAGATGGTTACAATTTTTGATGTTGAACTAAGAGAGTGGAACTGAAATTTTAACTTCTGCAGATTGCTCAAGGAAGATGAGGTTACGTAAGTGGGATTTATTATTAACTTGATTAAGGAACCTAATCTTACTAATAATAGGAGTGATGCAAGAAGGTGAAACCCGGCAAGGGCGGACCTATGAGAGAGCTAACCTGAGCTTTAGCCCTGATAGCCCTCCTAGTCCACAAGGCTAATATTTTTTTAAAATTAAATATTGGGATTCAGTGTTTCACCTAAGCTACTAACCTAGGCCTGAACATGATTCTTGTCTATAGGTCAGATCCAAGCGTGCTTCGATGAGTTGGAGCAAATCTAAGCTCCTCCCTTTGTTACTCTTTCTAATTTTACGCTTAGTTTTACTAGTTTGTTCCATTCACATCTTTAATTTGTATCTTTTACTTTCAAGGGGTTAATATCAGTGTTTTTCCTATCATTCATCGGCTTCTCCATGTCGATTTTTAAAATCTTTTTGTCTTTTTGCACCTATATATATTGTTTTGTGTTTTGGATGGTTTTTCAACTAAAACTGAGTTGATCGGAGACTTTTCTGGCAGAATCTAGAAGTTCGTAAAAAGAAAATCAACATAGGGTATGGGAGTTTGATATCAACTGTAAAAGAATGGGCAAAACATTTCCCCTTCTTGGGAGCATGTCTCCTCAAGAAAAATATTTATCTAGTTGGAGTTCACTTCGTTATACAGTTACGCCATTTGGTTTCCTATTATTCATTTTTCCCCAGAATATATAAAGTGAATACTTCAACGACTCTTCTGACTCTCAACTTATATTATTGATGATATAATAAATTATTATTTTACAGTTAAATAATATATTAGTATTTTAAATAAATATTCCTTGTTTGGAGGTTAAATAATAATTTAGATTGTTAGGACAATAACGACTAAGTTTGTAGAGATATAATATTATTGACTAATTACAACACAAATACAAGCGCCACAAGTATCAATCATACTTCAACACTTCTTATTGCAATACAACAACGTGATTCCAGTTTTTTTAGTGCACTACGAACTATTAGGGATGAAATAAAACTTGATTTGAGTTTTTAAGGAAAAAGAAACCAGTATCGAATTATATTTTGAGGAAATTTTATACATATGAAATTCATTTTTTATTTTTCTAATAACATTATCATTTTATATATTATTTGGGCCTATTAATGCTTAAAAGGAAACTTTTTAAATATATTATTTTATGATTTTATCGAATTTATTATTTTAGCAATAAGGGTTCGAGTCAGGACCGGAAAATTTTATTATTTTAACGAAAATATTATATTATCGAGTATTAATTTTTTTATTTTTGTAATTATTGGATAAAGAGTATTAAGAAACTAGTTGGAAGCCTAACATGCTAAGCTCCAGCGAGCCTTGTGAGGAACCAGCCAAGAGAGCCGAAGCGGATATGAGGGATGATTATGTCGCAAGGGGGCAAGCTAACTCTACTTTCCATGTCAATTTCTGTAGTATTGCGTCATCGGAAACTCGATCCTGGAACCACCTGAAAGGCATTAAACTTTGAGGAACTGAAACTAAAGAAATTATACAGTATTTTATTTTGTTTGGACGCTTGTAGTCTTCCTTTAGTTGTACATGAGATTTGGGGTTGTTTAGAGCAACTGCAATCACGCAATCATAACCAAATATCAAAAACCAAAAAAAAGATCAAAGATTTGGTTTAGTTCGTGGTGTCACGCTAGGGTGGAAGAGCAAATTTGGTCAAGCGCACGTAAAATGTTCGTCTCAAGCTTGGGCGGAGGTATAAAGATCGTTTGAGCTGGGCGTAGATTATATTAACGCATGTCATGGGGCGCATGTTTTATTAACGTTTGTTGTGGTGTGGGTGTATAATCAACGCTCGAGTGAGAGGCGAAGACTGTATCAACGTCTGATGGGGCGTAGGTAATACCCTCACCTGTATCAAACGAACTTATAAAGTTCGCCTCACTACTCCTACACCGTGCGGAACACACATGTTTCCTGAACCAAACGAACATCAAGACTAAAATCAGAATGGCGGAGTTTAAACCAGAATGACGTGCAAGTAAAAAAAGTACCTCATCATCCTCTATTCATTGAGACCAAAATCTTTTTCTCTTCTATTTCTAAGTGCCATTAAGGAAAGTGTTGTTAACCTCTTTTTTCCATCAAGATAATTCGAAAAAGTAAAGAATCTATTAAGCTTTAAACTATAAATTGAACCTTAATAAGTGATTACTACTGAATAGTCAATAAAGAAGTCTTTGTGCGTAAGTATAAACTCCGCCTCACTCCAAGTGTTTGTATTATGTACCCCTTGTATGGGGCGAACTTATAGATTACGCCTGCATGGGGCGTTGGGGTAATGTACGCCTGACCCAAGCGAAGCTTAAAAGTCCGTCTGTCAACAGGCGAGCATTATACCTACGCCTTACCAGGCGTACTTTATACTGCCGTCTCAACCAAACGTAACTTAAATATCCGCCTACTAATCGCACGGGACTTACGCCTCGCATCAAACTTAACTTATACGTGCGTCCAGTATCAAACATACTTAAACTTTCGCTCGACCAAATATAGTTTTGGTCCGAATTTCAGACCATATTTGGTCTGATATTTGGTTTTGGTCCAGTATTTAATATTTACTCCGTCCCACTGTAGTTCGTTTGCGGATCAAAATTTTGGTTATGGATTGTGGACGCTCTTAGAGAATAAAAAATTAAGTAAAAAAGACTAAAAATTTAACCGCTTTAGTAATAAGAAGGAATATATATATAAGTATGTCTGTTCTGGACCCTCGTGTTCAAATCTAAGCCTCTTTTTCTATTTCTTAAAAATCTAGGCCAATCAAACGGATTCCATTCAAATCCGTTATCTCAGCCAATATCTCGTGTTGACTAGTAAATATCTCGTCAAAATCTCGTTTAAGGAGATCTCCTGAACTGTATAAGATTACTAAAATGCCCTCTTTGTACGTGTGTCAGTAGCATGGTTAATGTCGCCTACGTGCTTCGATCTGAACCCCTAATCCAAGAACAGGAAATCTCGAAGATTATTGAACGGCAATGATATCCAACATACATCATACACTAAAATCCCTTCATTCAGTTCTCTCTTCCATCTCTGCTCTTCTTCCCCAGCCGAAACAAGAGAGATTAGAACCAGTGAAAAACTATGGTGGTTCACGTCACCTAATAGCGCCGAAACAAGAGAGATTAGAACCAGTGAAAAACTATGGTGGTACATGTTACCTAATAACACAAAAAGAAGATCGATGGTGATTTTGAGTTATAATTGATGAAATAAAAGATGGGTTTGGTTCAGTGGAGATGAAGAAGAACAAAGGATTGAAGATGGAGAAATTCATGAGAATGAGCAGGAATTGAAGTTGAGATAGAGTTCAAATTAGAGAAGAACAAATGAATCTTGCTGCTGTTAGTTGATCTTTAATAGAAGAAATTAGGGTTTGGTGGTGTTGATCTTTAATGGAATTGAGATTTGCTACTGATAAAACAGATTGAGAAGAATTTGAGGGTTTAAAAGAATGGGTTCAACTCAGATTTGAGTTTGGATCGATTTTAGTGAGATGGATTGGAGAAATCAATTCAAGGAAGAACACCTGTTGTGATGGGGTTAGAGGCTTAGAGGAACAATGGGTACCTGCAGATGATCGAATCTGGTGGTACTGAAGTTGATGAGAAACAATGATGCTGTGATGCGGAGGAGATCGAATTGGTGGTGATTTAAGGGATGAAATTATACTGGGATAGTTGGTGGTGCTGTTGGTGTTTGAACTCAGGTGAAGTCAGGGAGAGAATGGAGATGCAGTGTTGTTTTTGATGTTACAGGGAATAAAGAAAGGGAAATGAGTTGAATCAGTCAAGAACAAGGAGATGCTGCCATTGAACTAGGGGATGAACGGAGTAATATTTTTGAAGTTAAATGAAAATTAGAAGATGGGTTTCTGTTGTATAAAGAACTGTTGAAGTTACAACAAGAATTTGAGACAATAAAAGCAGTATTGAACAGAACTTGCAAGCCCTGAAGCTAGAGAAGAAGAACAGTGAACTAATGCCATTCAATTGATGTTGAATGACATAAGACTAAGCAGTCCACATGGCATTATCCGAGTCCACATGTACAGAGTCTATCCTGACTTACCCGAGTTAAATCAGCGATACAGGCTTAAATCGCCGATTCAAGGACTAATAAGTCTTTTTAGGTACACTTAACGGTGCTAACTTTTCATCCACCGTTTTTGGTCAAATAAGGACTAGTTTTGTAAGAAATAAAAAAAGAGGCTTAGTTTTGTAAACCATAAAAATAACAGGCCTAGATTTGTAAAAAGCCCTAATAAAAAATGGGGAAATTCCACGTGCAAAGTGTAATAAGAGTGGATTTCATGCAGTCAAAGTATGACTCAACCAACTTAACAGCATTTCACCTGACATGGCAACAAATTTCTCTCACACCAGGCCTCTCCGCTTCTCCCTCTCTATAAACATTAACCGCCTCTTATCTTAACAATGGCGCCACCAAAACCACCTTCTTCCCTGAAATATCCTTATCATTTCTTCTCTCGTTCCTCCTCAAACCCTAACTAGAGAAACAGAGAATTCTCTGGGGAAGATTGCCACAATGGTGTGGCTATCTGACCTAGGGAACAGAGTAGGAATTGGAATGAAAAGGGGAAATAACCATAAAAATGCATTCACTCCATTAGATAAGAATCCAAATCTAGGTATTATAGCATTTGAAACAGCTAGAACTGTGTCAAGGCTATTATCAATATATAAGTCTCTTACAGATGAAGAAGTTTTGAAACTACGTAAAGATTTAATGAGATCAGAAGGGATATTATATTTGAATTCACGTGATGAAAGTTATCTTCTTAAATTAGCTTGTGCTGAAAGAATCGAAGATCTTGATCGAGTTGTTATTGCGATATCGAGATTAGGTAAAAAGTGTTATGATCCTGGTTTAACTAAGTTTGATTATGTTTATGCTGATTTGAAATTTGGGCAGATTGATTTAGGTAAGTTAGAATTTGCATCAAAAGAAATTGATAAAATTATTGATAAAATGGAGAAATTTATATCAGCGACATCTTCCCTGTATACCGGATTAGAAGCTCTACATGATATGGAAGTAACCGAGCGGAAAATGAATCAATGGAAGAATCAAAGTACTGGGATTTCTTCAAAGTCGAATACGGTTATTTTCGATCAGAAGTTGTCCTGGCAAAGACAACAAGTTAGGCATTTGAGAGATATTTCTCTGTGGAATCAAACATTTGATAAAATTGTTGGACTAATGGCGAGAATTGTTTGTATTGTTTATGCAAGGATATGTGTGGTTTTCGGGCCGTATCATTCTATTCTTCCAGCGGTTTCAAAGGTAAACATAATAGAGGTTATTCGCAACCTATAGCTGAATATG
Source organism: Papaver atlanticum (assembly GCA_023531105.1). Lineage (NCBI taxonomy): Eukaryota > Viridiplantae > Streptophyta > Magnoliopsida > Ranunculales > Papaveraceae > Papaver > Papaver atlanticum. The sequence continues at coordinate 1,630,791 of JAJJMB010001752.1, read as the reverse complement.
ATCATAAAGAACAACAGGTGATGATATCGAAATCAGGTCCAATTTTAAAACATATATCAAAACATGGCTTAGTAAGGTTTTGGAGTAGAGAATCGAAACCGGCAAGAGATGAAAATATCGGATTTGGAATGGGGTTTAAAGAGAATCCATGTATTGGGTTTTCAGGAATTGGAAAGCCGAGTACTAATTTAATGCAACAAGCTTCATCGTCTACGGTCGGAGGTTCTGGATTGGCAATGAGATATGCAAATGTAATTATACTAATGGAAAGATATTTAAATTCTCCATCTTCTATAAGTGAATATGCAAGAAAAGATTTATATCAAATGTTACCTGATAATCTTCAAGTTCGAGTAACAACGAAATTAAAGAATTTGTTAAGAAAAGAAGATGAAACGGATTGGTGGGATGATGATTCTCTTGCACAAGGGATAAGAGATGGGCTGAGTGTAATATTAGGATGGCTAGCTCCGATGGCACATAATACCGTTAAATGGCACACAGAAAGAAATTCCGAGAAACAGAATTTCGACGCCAAACCTACTTTGTTGTTGATACAAACATTGTATTTTGCTGAAAGAGATAAAGCTGAAACTGCCATTGTTGAAGTTTTGGTTGGTCTGAGTTGCATTTGTAGGTATGAACTAATGTGTCAATATTCTGTGTGAATTTTGAGCATTCTTTTTGTTTCTCGAAAACTGAGAGATTTAATGAAAGAAATGAATTCCGTTTTCTTTACTTCTCTTGTATTTTTGTTAATTTTTCTTTTTTGAGGGAGGGTTAGGGAAATAGATTAAAAGGATTTAGAAAGATAAATGATGTTATACTTCGACATATATCTGTAATCATTTTTGTACATAAACTGATCAAAACTTTCTCTACATCTTCTTCCTTTCTGTTGCATTACCTCAGATGATAGATTCAGAACAATTTGTTTGTAAATAATAACTAGTATATATGTTGAACGATTCATCAAAATTAAGCATAATAATAAAAATTAGATTTAAAAACTACAAATATCTACGGCCTTCATATACTATGCACAATTCATTCAAACGAAACGATCGGAGAAATTCAAACGAAATGATCAGAGAAAGAAGAGAAGTACTAAAACCATGAAGAAAATCACCACAGAGAAGAGAAGTGTTGGAGAAAATGAGTTTTAATTAAAACTGTTTTTGGTTTTAGTGTGGTTTAATCTAATGATCTAAGGGTCTACGGCTAAGTCTTATGGGCTAGATTGAGCTGCTAGATTAGCAGTAATGTGTTGCAATTCAAAAAAAAAAGTGTCGCCTATTTGTTAACACTAGTTCTCTCTCCTAGCAGTTGCTCGCATGTGAACTAGCAGCTAGATAGTTACGCTGAATCATTCAGCGCTGGGAAAACCACCTTTTCGCGTAATGGTTCAGCGCTGGACGATTTATTTTTTGATCTAACGGCTGAGATTTAAAGCGTCGAACTTCAGCGCTGGGCGGTGGTCCCAGCTGCTCATCTAGCTGCTAGATTAGCACTCCCATAAGACTAAGGTGGTTGTCCTAACTGACGTGGATTGCCAATGTAGCTGCTAGATTAGCACACCATAAGACTTAGCCTAAGGATACTTACTCATTTATTGTGAGTGAATGAAATGAACTTTAGTCCCAGATTGGATAAAACCAAAGAGTCTTTCTACTGTATAACCATATTTTATGGATATATTGACAAACGAGTGTGGAGCGGACTTGGTGCGTATACCATGCACCAAGTCATGTGTGTACTCAATTATTTTTGCAAGTTTTTCTTTAGGAAATTAATTTCAAAAATATTTTTTTAAGTGTTTTATTTATGGAAAATTTCTTTTTTCGAGTTTTAATTGTTTTACAAGAAACAAAACTCGTTTTAGAAGAAAACCTAACTTGAATTTGCAAGTAAGTTCTCTTATAAATACAACTTGAAATTATGTTTTCAACTTGCGTCCAGAAGCGGACTATGTTTTCTTCTTTTCACATCTTCTTGCTTTGTTTTGCGCTTTGCTCATTTATTTAATTCCAGTCCACGTTGCTAAGTTCAAGAGTGGGTAGCTTGCGTTGTGCTAACATAAGTTATATCGGGCAGTCTTATTCTGGACACATCTTCGCACGTCGGGGTTTAGCATTGCTCATTTTGAGTATATCCGCGAACTAATATGTTAAGGACAACTTGTTGAACCTGTGATTCTGCCCTCGTCAAGTTGTAGCAGTAGAGCTGTTTTGATTCGGTTCCTTATATATTACTTTTGATACATCTAACGTGTTGTTCATTGTTGCAAGATTCCAACAAGTAGTACTAAAACCATGGAGAAAATCACCACATCATTGTAAAGCTCTGGAAAAAATCACAACAACGTATGTTTCTAAGGTGAAGGATGTCTGCAAATATCTAGCCCACTTCATATAAGAAGTATTGAAGCAGACATATGAACTCCAGGTGGGAGTGCTGGTTCTTTGAAATGCTGGTTAGTGCATGTCTATGTATGATATATGTCTCAGATGATGGGTGAACGAATAGATCGTATTTTCTGTTGGAAAACATTATATTTTTATTTTATTTTATTTCAAAGCTTTTAAGTAAATTAATTAAAATATTGTTTTCTTTTATGAATGAAAAACTTATTAGTCCCACATCGGGCAATTTCCAATCTTAAGTTGTTTTACTAGACTATATAAATTTATTAGTCCCACACCGGGAAGATCCATCTTCTTTAGTCGTACTAGGTTATTATATAAATAATGGATTTTCTTAACCCATAGAAATAATCCAAGGGAAAATGGGTTCTCTATATTTTAGAGAGACTCAAAGAACAATATTTTTCTATTGTTTGTTTTAAGAGTTCGCGATTTTCCTTAAAGTTTTTTTCGGAGTTGCCAAGCTCAAGTTGGGCATCTACCACATATGCTAGTAGGTGTAGTAGAGTGTTTTATCCTGGAGGCATCTGTCTTGTGAGGGCTATAGCATCACTCTTGAGTGTAGCCAAGCGCTAATGTCTTAAGGACAACGTGTTGAACACGTGACTTACTCTATTTTCCAAAGTTTATCCATGTTGTTGTTGCGGAGACCTGGGGAGCTCATCTGTTTTGTTAAATCGATCACTTCCATTATAAAGGAGCTAAGTATCAATAACTTTTGTTTATTTGATTTTTCCTTGTTTTTGATTATTGCACCCCAAAAATCTTAAGGAATTAACATTTGTAATGGTTGAAAAATGTTTATTGGTTTGTGAATCATTGATGTTGGTACTATATTGGAAAATTAAGGAGGTTAATTGTGGTGTGAAAAACAAAAACGAATTTTTGATCAGCTATAGAGTTTCAAGTTTATCTCTTAACCTTGAAGGAATTTCGGTGAACCCTTTTGACATAATGTGAAAAACATCCTGATAGTTAACCACACAAAATAAAGAATTTTTGGAGTTGTAAAAGTATTTTTTGGATATTTTACAAAACAGAGAAACGTTCCTAAAAAATTCTAAAGAGCAGAAAAATGTTATTGTTGGTTTTTCTGGGGTAACCATGAGTTTTTTAAAATGGTGATTCAAATGAAGTTTGTAGATATAAATGTTATATTCAGAACTAATGAAGTTTTTATGGGGTAACCATGAGTTTCCAATTCAGAACTAAGGTTTGTGAGATGTAATGTTTTAGGTAATTGAGAAATTACCGTCTCCCTATTCAGAATATAAATGAAGATTGTGACATGCAATTGGAAAGGGACATGGCTAATAGGCGCATGTGCATGAACACAAGTCTTCCAAAGCTGACGAAGGTGAGAACATCAAACGCAACTCTAAGTGTAGTCTTCATAAGAAAGGTTTGTTTCGTAAATCTGAATCTAGCATTACTTTAATTAAGGGTGATTGTTATGTTTGTAAAATTCCAGTCCATACGACAGTAAATTGTAGACAACGTAAAACCTTAATAAGTAGAAACTTAATGCTAATTTAGTTGAAAGAAACTAGAATGAGTTCAGTAGCATGATGTCAGAAGTTATTTTTAATAACCAATGTGAGAAATTAGTAGGTGGACTCTGGAGCCACCGAGCATTTGTTGAAACAGAGACCTGTTCACCTCCCATAAAATGATAGGGGGTGTCGAGAAACTCTATATGAGTAACTCGTATGTGACAGAGGTTGCATAAAAGGGAAAGGTCGAGCAGAAGCTCATATTTGTAATATTCTCACATTAAGAGAAGTTTTCATGTTCCGGCGTATGCAAGAATAAAGGTTTTTACGTTGCATAAGCTCATATTTGTGGTTTTCGGGCCGTATCATTCTATTCTTTCAGCGGTTGCAAAAGGTAAACATAATAGAGGTTATTCACAACCTATAGCTGAATATGATCACAAAGAACAACAAGTGATGATATCGAAATCAGGTCCGATTTTAAAACCTATATCAAAACATGGCTTAGTAAGGTTTTGGAGTAGAGAATCGAAACCGGCACGAGATGAAAATATTGGATTTGGAATGGGGTTTAAAGAGAATCCATATATTGGGTTTTCAGTAATTGAAAAGCCGAGTACCAATTTAATGCAACTTCATCGTCTACTGTCGGAGGTTCTGGATTGGCAATGAGATATGCGAATGTAATAATACTAATGGAAAGATATTTGAATTCCCCATCTTCTATAAGTGAATATGCAAGAAAAGATTTATATCAAATGTTACCCGATAATCTTCAAGTTTGAGTAACAACAAAATTAAAGAATTTGTTAAGAAAAGAAGATGAAATCGATTAGTGGGATGATGATTCTGTTGCACAAGGGATAAGAGATGGGATGAGTGTAATACTAGGATGGCTAGCTCCGATGGCACATACTACTGTTAAGTGGCACACAGAAAGAAATTTTGAGAAACAGAATTTCGACGCCAAACCTACTTTGTTGTTGATACAAACATTGTATTTTGCTGAAAGAGAAAGCTAAAGCTGCCATTGTTGAAGTTTTGGTTGGCCTGAGTTGCATTTGTAGGTATGAACTAATGTGTCAATATTCTGTGTGAATTTTGAGTATTCTTTTTGTTTCTTGAAAACTGGGAGATTTAAAGAAATAAATGAATTCCGTTTTCTTTACTTCTCTTGTATTTTTGTTAATTTTGCTTTTTTGAGTGAGGGTTAGGGAAATAGATTAAAAGGATTTAGAAAGATAAATGGTGTTATACTTCAACATATATCTGTAATCATATTTGTACATAAAATGATCAAAACTTTCTCTAAATCTTCTTCATTTTTGTTGCTTAATTACCTCAGATGATAAATTCAGAAAAATTTATTTGTAAATAATAACTAGTATATATGTTGAACAATTCATCAAAATTAAGCATAAGAATAAAAATTAGATTTAAAAACTACAAATATCTGCGACCTTCATATTCTATGCACAATTCATTCAAACGAAATGATCGGAGAAATTCAAACGAAATGATCAGAGAAAGAAGAGAAGAGAAGTACTAAAACCATGAAGAAAATCACCATAGAGAAGAGAAGTGTTGGAGAAAATTATTTTTAATTAAAAACTACCTAACAATCTAAGGATACTTACTTATTTATTGTGAGTGAATGAAATGAACTTTAATCCCACATTGGATAAAACCAAAGAGTCTTTCCACTGTATAACCATATTTTATGGATATATTGACAAACGAGGGTGGAGCGGACTTGGTGCGTATACCATGCACCAAGTCATGTGTCTATTATTGTAGATAGAGAGAGAGAGAGAAAGTCAGGGGTTAGTGTGGCGATTTTCTGGCGACGTTGATTCGAGTCAAGTTTTGTTTCTTCAATCGAATTTTGGGATTTTCTTCTCAAATTCTCTTTTGTATGCTTGGATCGAGCTTAATGATTGGTGTTGGTTAGTAAGTGGTTTGATATTCTCTCTTGTTTTTGCTTATTTCTTTGATTATGGTTCTTACTATGCAATAGGGTTTTGAATCTCGAATGGGAGATGGTGCTAGGGTTCCTGCGAGATCTAATAATTGGAATGGTTTGGGGAAGAATCTTAAGTGGTCTGAGGTGTTATTAGTTGATAAGGATGTAGAGATTCATGATCCACTAGTGTATGAAACTCCATCTATGGTAGAGGGTTCAAAGATGATGGTGTTTTCTGAAGAGGAGATTGAAAAGGATGTGAAGAAATGCGAAGATCTAGTTGTTGGCTGCTTTGTTGGGAAACGTTTATCATTTCAATTGGTTCGAAATACGGTTAAGAGGATTTGGAAAGTGAAGAATGATTTCAAGATGACTCTTCATGATGATTCCATTTTTGTTTTTGAATTGGATTAAGAGGAGGATAGAACTACTGCTCTAGAACATGGATGTTTTTTTATAGCAAGACAGTTGTTTGTTGTTAGGCCATGGACATTGTTGATTGAGCAGGAGTTGTCTGAACTGAAAACGATTCATGTTTGGGTGAATTTAAGGAAAGTTCCCTTTCATTTATGGAATGCTAAGGGCTTGGGTAAACTTGCAAGCTTCATTGGAGTGCCTTTGATGTTGGATAAACAAACAACATCAAGATCCAGGATGGATTACGCAAGAATATGTGTTGTGATTGCTGTTGATTCTGATTTTCCTTCCCATATAGATGCTCTTGTGGGTAATGTGAAGACTTAGGTGCCATTGGAATATAGTTGGAGACCTCCATGCTGTCAACATTGCAATGTCTTTAGACACACTCAAGGCAAGTGTTCTGTAGCTGCAGCTGAAGCTGCTAAAGTTGCTTCTGCGGCTAAGTTGGTTCTACAGGCTTCTGCTCATAAGGATAAACCTCTTGAGCCTAATGGGTGGCAAGTGAAGAATCTCAAAAGAAGTAGAGGAAATACTGGAGGTAAGCCTGATGAGGTTGGTAGGGGAGGAACAAATGGTGCTTCCAGTAGTAAGTCTATGGAGACAGGTGGTTTGGATACTTCTATTTCTATGAAAAACCAATTTCACCATCTTGAGGGAGAGAATACTGATATGAATATAGAAGATTCCAGTGGTTCATGTTTTAAAGGAAGACAATATTCTTAAAGAAATTGGAGGTAATAAAGAGAATGAGATGATTATGGAGGTGGTTATGTCACCTAGTGAACAACAAAGGGGGGAAGATTTCCCTACTAAAGTTGGTCATGGAACAGTTGGGTTTGTTTTGACCCAAGTAGAGAAACTTGATGATGGGCAGAAAGGAGATGAAGGGGATGGTGCAAGAGCTCATTTTCTTTCTAAATCTGTAGGAGTTGGTAAGGAAACTTTGTGTGTGAAGGGAGCAGGAAGACCTGCTAAAGGTAGGAAACCAAACCCCCTAAATATTTAATATGATTAAAATGGGATGTTGGGATACAAGGGGTCTTAATGATCCTTTGAAACAAGTTGAGGTTAAAAATTTGATTAGAGATAGTAGTTTGAGCTTACTTGGTATTGTGGAAACTCATGTCCAAGAACCTAATAAGGATTAAATCAGGACAAATATTATTTCTTCTTGGAAGTTTGTTGATAACTATTCAATGGATGGTGCTGGTAGAATATGGGTAGGCTGGGATCCTACTGTAATGAAGGTTCAAGTGATACATTGTTCTTCTCAATCTATGTTCTTAGAGGTTTTTGATTGTCAAAATAAATCTTTTGTGGTTACTATTATATATGGAAGTAATGATAGTATTATAAGAAGACATCTTTGGAGTGAGATAACAACTTTTGCTTGCTATAACCATAAACCTTGGGTTTTATTAGGTTATTTCAATTCTTTGCTAGATGTTGGAGACAGAGTAGGGGGTGCTGAGGTTGTTCCTTCTAATTATAAGGAGTTTTATGACTGCAATCAAGATGCGCATATCTTTGATTTGAGATACACTGGATGATTCTACACTTGGAGCAATAAGCAGGAGGGGGGCATAAAATTGCCTCAAAGATTGATAGAATAATGGTGAATATGGAATGGGTTGAAGTTTTTTCTGATTCCACTGCTGAATTTTTACTTCCAGGCATTTCAGATCACAGTCCAGGGGTGGTGAGTATCTTTGAAGCCACCTCCTTATAAATTCTGTAGTTTCTGGGTGAATGAACCAGACTTTATGAGTATTGTGAGACAATCTTGGATGGAACCAATGCATGGTAACCCCATGATGGTGTTGGTGAATAAACTTAAAAGACTTAAGAAGGTGTTTATTCAGTGGAAAAATGAAAGATTCAAGAGATTCTATGAACAAGTTTTAACTTCAAAGTCTTATATGGATGAAGTGCAAAGACAATTGCAAGCTCAACCTTTGAGGAATGATTTAGTTGTCAAGGAAAAAGAAGCTGTCAGGACTTATGCTAAATTAGCTAGGTATGAAGAATCCATTAATTGGGCCGACCGAGCGAAGTGAGGGAGGACCTTTATATGGCCACTTTTTTGTAAATAGTAAGTGATCAATTGACACAAAAAGATTGGATTTGGTGTCCATGGTTGGTCTTTTTCACATGACACAATTATCCCTCCCTTTTAGTTCAATTACTATAACTCCTTATGTATCTTATTTTTTTAGGGGTATAATTGGAAAGCAAACTTTAATATAACATATCTAAAAATCCGTTCCTTGGAATTTTACAAATTCTATCTCGTTGGAAAGGTTATAAAAAAATCTACGCAATGAGTACAAACAACAATATCAAATTTAGAATTTTTACGATAAAAATTCGGAGGTATTTATCATTTTAGGCACAATTTTAGAAAATTAAATGTATATCCATTATGCAAACCACCACAAAGGATATATAATACTTTATGTAGCCATATTTTGGTTTATGCATCAACTAATTTTCCGTTGCAACTAATACACCAATGTACTCCCTCCGTTTCAAGAAAAATGATACTTTCACTTTAGGCACAATTCTCGAAAATTGAATACACAACCATTATGCAAAGCACCGCAAAGGATGCATAACATGTCATGCAACCATATTTTGGTTTATGGATCGACTAATTTTCCGTTTATGGAAAAGTGATACTTTCACTCCGTTTCGGGAAAAATGATACTTTCGTCCCGTTTCGGGAAAAGTGATACTTTTGCTCCGTTCCAGAAAAAGTGATACTTTTCTGGAACGGAGCGGGAGTATCACTTTTTCTGGAACGGAGAGAAAGTATCACTTTTTTTCTGAAACGGGACGAAAGTATCACTTTTTTCTGAAACGGGGCGAAAGTAGTCACAAACAAACCTCATCTTCGGATTCTTTTTCGGTCGGACCTCCCACCGTGGCAACGGTTGTACTAGTAAGGAGAAGTCTAAGGTAAAGTGGATAGAGACTGGTGATTTAAATACAAGATTCTTTTATAACTCTTTGAAGGAAAGGAGGTCAAGGAATAATATTCTTGTGTTAAATTCAAGGGAGGATGTTAAGTTGGGGGATAATAAGATGATAGGGGATGAATGTGTAAACTTTTTCAGTGGTTTGTTTGGTGGTGCTTCTGATCAGGAGGAAATGTAGGAAGTGCTTAATAAGCTGCATTTTAATAGAATTGTTCATCCTTCTGATGCTGAGAAATTGGTGATTGCCTATCTCTAGAGATGAGGTTATTGAAGCTTTGTCTTCCATTCATTCTTCTAAAGCTCCAGGGCCTGATGGTTTCAATAGTTACTTCTTCAAAAGTGCTTGGTCTGTGGTTGGGGATGATTTTGTTGCTGCTATTAGAAATTTTTCAAGATTGCCAATTACTTAAAGAAGTAAATAGTACTTTTATTACTCTAGTTGCTAAGTGTGAGAATGCTTCCACTGTTTTAGACTTCATGCATATTTCTTATTGTAATGTCATCTATAAGTGTTTGACTAAAATAATGTCTTCTAGAATGAAGTTTATCTTAAAGGGATTAATTAGTTCTAGTCAGTCTGCCTTTATATCAGGGAGATCCATTCAAGATACTATACTTCTAGCTCATGAGATAGTAAGGAATTACCATAAGTCAGGTGGTAGTCCTAGGTGCTCTTAAAATAGATCTTCAAAAGGCCTATGACACTGTCAGTTGGGAAGCTATTGCTGTTGTGATGAGGAAGTTTGGATTTCCAGAGAGGTTCATTGACTGGGTTATGGTGTGTATCTCTACTGCCAAATATTCTGTTATGATAAATGGATCTCCTTATGGGTTTTTTGGTGCTCAAAGAGGTGTTAGACAGGGGTGTCCTATGTCTCCTTATTTGTTTGTGATGGTTATGGAGGTCCTAAGTGCTTTGTTACAACAACCCTTATTTGTTTATGATGGTTATGGAGGTCCTAAGTGCTTTGTTACAACAACAAGTTCTTGCTGGCTATTATGATTTACATCCTAAGTGTAAGGGCACAAAAGTAACATCCGCACCACCGGCTGGTGGTTTTGCTATTAACGCACCTGTGTTTTGCTGATGACATTTTAGTCTTCTTCAAAGGTAATGTGAAATCTGATCAGGTGCTATCTCAGGTGATGAAGGATTTTAGTAAATTTTCTGGGCTAGTTGTGAACTGTAATAAGACTACTTTATTTTCTTCTTCTGTGGAGGCTGAGATTCTAGAAGAAATTACTAGCTGCTTGAATTGCTCTAAAGGGGAGCTTCCAGTGAGGTACCTGGGTATTCCTTTGATTTTTTTTTCAAGACTTTCTTATGTGCATTTCCAACCTCTCTTATGCAGAGTGACTAAGAGAGTTAAATCCTGGAAGGCTAGACACTTATCATTTGCTGGAAGGTTACTGCTTATTAAAGCTGTTCTTATTGGCATGGTCTATTTTTGGTTTTCTTGCTTCATACTTCCTAAGAGAGTGATAAAAGAGTTAAATACTACTTTTAAGAGATTTGTTTGGATAGGGTCTGATCTTGGAAGAAAGCACAATCCAATAAGTTGGAGCCAGATATGTACAGTTGAGAGAGCTGGGGGTCTTGGTGTAAGAAACTTGGAACAAACTAATATTACTGCTATTTTAAGACATATATGGGACATAAATTCAGGTAAAGACACCATTTGGACTCAATGGATCCATACTAATCTTATTAAGCAGAGGGATTTCTGGTCACTGGATGTTCCTAAGGATTGCTCATGGAGTTGGAGGAGAACCCTTGAATTCAGAGACATTGCTAAACAATTTATAGGGTACCTGCCTTGGTAATGGGGAAAACACTAGTTTATATTATAGCTTTTGGCATCCCAAAGGAAGGTTATGTGACTAGATGGTGGGTGAATGTTTAGATATTATATGTCCTTATAAGGAGCTAAAAGTTGTTGATTATATGGTTGATGGCATTCTTGAATTCCAGATTGTAATCATTGGCCTCATTGTGATGGGAAGAATATTCTCCAAGGGGTTGGTAGGCTCAAAAACCTACAATAAATATACTGCAAGTGCACAGTGTCTAACTAATAGACAATGGAAAGTACAGGTCGTTCCCACGAGGAGTGTGAAAATACTACTACTAACTAATATAAAAAAAACAATCAAATTTAATATTTCAGAATTTCACGGAACTAATATAACAAAATGATAAAAGATGTAACCAAGATTATGAAGGTGTTAAGGATCCGGGAATCCGTCGTAGGTAACTTATTTGTATTCAATCACAAAGGTTTCAGATTAACTCATGTAAAATAGCAAACCTAGCTACTAGTACACGGAAGATATTTCATTAAGAATCGTCAACTAGAATTATCAAAACGGTAATTTGTTCTCACCTTAAGGCAGAATTCCAAAGCACTAAGTATACATGGCATAAATAGTCAAAAGATATTCATAAATCGATTATTGCTAAGGTTCAACGAGTCCTTCGACTGATATAACTATGGACTATATAAAGCATAGAAAATTAAAAATGTAGCTAGAAGGTAAAACATTGAAAGAGAATCACAAACATTATCATTAAGTTCAATTTGTAGAAACCTTATTCAAGAACACAAAATAAATCAACCTACAAGTTCATCCTTTCACCCTAACAAGGATTAGCTCGACATGGTTTTCTCAAAAACCATAAATCAATTTAAATAACACCCTAGCTAATAAAAAATAAAATTGGAAAATAAAACAAACCCTAATCTTCTCTGTAAACGACTCTGTGGCCGCCTCCCCCCTTTTTTTTAATCTGCTTCTCTCTGTATATATTTGTAATACTGCGAATGGGATCTATCCGGACTCCGTTGATAGTTTCCGGTCCCAACCCAAACACCAATGACCATGCCCAATGTCCGCCTGGTTGTATACGAGTACGATGTATATAAGTGATGCAAAGAAGTCCGACCAAACTGAGATGAACTGCCAAGGCTCAGTCCAACTACTGCCTGACTTCCAACTTCAGATTCCTACACCGTCCATTAAACTCTAACACCCTGACCTTCTTAGTTCCAGCAACAGCACCAACTTCGGTAGCTATTACGAATCTCCAGAACAGATTCAAACAACACAAAATTCTTCTCCCTCCGCGCCTTCCAGACTCGAGCCAATATCGACCTTCCATTAAGCCATAACACCATGTCTTGTTGCTTGACCATTCCGTTCATTCTGTCCATCCATGCTTCACTTCCATTCACTGGAAAAACCAACTCATCAAGCTCAGGCCACTGCGCCGAGCACAACTCCAATTATCACTGCTCAAACCTCCATCACCTTCTCTGCGAATTTCCATCACCGTCAAAAGCTAGTACAATACTAATTTCAGTCCGAACAACTGATCACCAATCACAAACACCACTGCTTGCAACCAACATTTCAGCTGAACTGATGCTGCTTCATCTCCTCAACTCCGACAGCTTTTAATTTTTTCTCTCTGGCAGCACAACTTGAGTCGATCATCTCACCACTGCACATCTCTGACTGCAGCCATCTCTGTGCATCTACATCATCCTCCAATTTGTTCAAATTTGTTCAACTCCATATCAAACTACAACACCATTCCACTCCTTGCCTGAACTCCAACTGCATACGCCACTTTATATTCCCCTTAGTCTTCTGATTCACGACTACATCACCAACTTCTTATTTCCGGTAGTACAGCTCCACTTCATTCCATCTTCTTTCAGGAAGTTGCACGGACAGTTTGTAGGCATTTACAAGTGCATAAGGAGGTGCCTCTGTGGTTGGTTTCAAATCTCCTCTCATAGCTCATTCAACATCACCACAAACCGACACACAAACCTAGCTTCCCATCTGAATCAACGGCAATTCGACCTGATTTTACTTTCAAAATGGACTCCATTTCAGCCCATGGGAATCTCTGAATCCACTGTTGTTGTTGCCGGTGTAAAGACTTAGAGCGACAACCATTGCTTCTCTGTGTTTCTCCAAGACATCTTGGACTCAAACCACCAAAGAGAATGGTAATTAAGGCAGCTGCTTGAAGTGGCATAGGCCCTTTTCTTTTAATGAACGCCAACAAATGAGATTCCACATAAATGTGATGATGGGAAGGCCATGTGCCACTTCTTGCTCTTAGTACGTTTAGGTGCTTGGCACGGAATATATGAGACAGGTTAAAATAACTAGTCATAGCTCTCTCTCTTGATTTGATTTGAGTAGTAGCACTGTAGATGTTTATGTTGCGTCCTTAGCTTCCATTTAGCTACTATTCTTTCGGACGATCAAATTCGCTTGTACTTTCTATAAAAGCACTAAAGTGGTGTTGTTAGCCAAAATATCGAGTCCTAGATAATATAAATATGAGTATAAAATGTAGCACTTACGTGCTTATCAGGGGTGGATTATGATATTAGAGATGAAGACCTGGTGATATGGAAGGGCAGTAAAAATGGTAATTTTTCTATGAAAGAGACTTTCCAGGCTCTCACTGGAGATGTTATTGAGGTGGGTTGGAGAAAATTGGTGTGGTTCAAGAATAATATCCCTAGACATTCATTTATTTGCTGGTTAGCTTGTCATAGGAGGCTTAAAACCAAAGCGAAATTTCAGAGATGGGGACTTGTGGACAATGCCGCTTATGCTTTGTGTGGTGGAGGAACTGAAGATGATTAACATTTGTTCCTAACTTGTCATTTCTCTAGTATCATCTGGACAGGTTTGCTTATCAAGATGGGAATTTTCAGAGATGTGGCCAGAACCTGGGATGAAGAGCTTCTTTGGTGTCAGAACAATTTCAAGAGTGAAGGAGCTGTCAATACTGTTAAGAATTGTGTATGAATAGTTTTGTTTATCATATTGGATGGAACGCAATAATAGAGTCTTTTCCACTAAAAAGACCAGTCCTGATGGGGTCAGCCACTTAATTACTCTGGATATCAGGCTTAAGTGTTTAGCTGTTAAGATTTCAGATGTAGATAAACCTTATATTAGAAGATTTATGGAAGGTTGGGGCATTGATTGCTTATATAAGGAGGTGAGGGTGATATTTTTTTCTTGGCTGTTTCCTGGTGAAGATGAAGTAATGGTGAATACTGATGGCTCTCGAAAAGATGAATCTGGAGGTAGTGGTGTTATCATCATAAATCACCAAGGTGAAACTATTGCTACAGCTTGTGGTGGATCCATCCCTGCCACTGTTTTTTCCCATGAACTGCAAGGAGTGGAGGTAGGTCTTAAATTAGCAAAGATTAATAAGTGCAGGAAATTGCATATTTTCTCTGATTCTATGAATGTCTATCGACTGCTTTCTCCGCAGTGCTCTCCTATATGGAGTGTGTTACATATTTGGAGGCGAATAAAGCATCTTCAGAAAGAGTTTACTTCTATTAGATATTCTAATGTCTACAGAGAGACTAACAGGGCTGCAGACTGGCTAGCTGGGAAGCACCCACGGGAAAGTTTTCTTATCATTGGTACTGACATTTTTGATAGTGAGATGATTATGTTTCTTGAAGAGGATAGGAGTGGAAAAGTTTATTTTAGGCAGTAATTTTTTGTTAGAGCATAGCTCGGTTGAACCCACCAAGCATTGGTATGTCAAGTTTGGTTGTCATATTTTAGTGAACCAAAACTCATTTGAAGAGTCGTTTGATTATGTACTAGAGTCAACTTCGTATAGGTTAGCTTGAAAGTATTAGGATATGAGACATTACAAGTATTACATCAAGACTTGAAGAAGTGAAGAAGCAAGGAGCTACAACGACGACATCATCCTTCCACTTGAGGTTAGTAATATTTGACTTGAACTGTTTCGTTCCCTGAAAAGACGAGGGTACCCAAATATACCTCAATCTAAAACTTTTCCACCTATAAGTCCTTTCTACGAAACTGATTGTTTATGGACTGAGTCGAGACAATACAACAAATCGGTTCACACTTCGTGTGATCGTCTATGGATACGAGATCGAGATAATACAACAACGAAGTATGTTTACTTGATAAAAGGTTCGGACTTAACCAAACACAATAGGATTACTATTAAGTAAATAGGAATTACCGTTTGTGTGATTTACTTTAAATTATAATTACAACAATTATAATTGCGGAAAATAAAAGTAAATGCCACCGCAAGATTTTGTTAACGAGGAAAACTACAAATGCAGAAAAACCCCGGGACCTTGTCCAGAATTGAATACTCTCAGGATTAAGCCGCTATACAAAATCAAACCAACTTCGTATAGTTAAGACCAAGCAACTAAACCTATAGTTCACCTAGTTCCATCTGTATTCCCACGCCTCCGACCTGTAATAAGTCACGTACTTGGAACAATTCCTTTGGTTCGTATTCAAAACAGTAATGGAACAACAAATCTGTTTGGTACCAACTCTTTTCAACCAAGTGATATGAGTTTGACAAAAGGCTCTTCTGTTTATCTCAATAAACTCCTTTGTCAGGTTCTTAGATCTATCTTATCAACAACTACCAAAGTAATTGTTAAGATTTTGCAATCAATACTTTTAATCACAAAGAATTGTATTGATGCCGATCTACACAACTAATCAATCCAATCTACCACAAGGATAAACCGATTATAGTTGGATCCTCTTTAACCGAAACAAGTATTGTGCACACCAAATATTATGAACCCAAATCAGAAATCTTCAAAGTCTTCTTTGTCTTCAAATCTTCTTTAATCTTCAATCAACACCTGCACACAATCAACTTGAATCTCTTGTGATCAATCACGCACAGAACGGTGTCTGTTAACAATGGATTATCACAAGACGTCTTTAGATCTACAAACAGTCTAAAGATCCCCGTCGAAACTTCGATCTAGTTTGAGTGAATCTTATATCAGAAGAGAAGATTCTCAAGCATAAACAAACTAGGTGCAATCAAAGTTCAACCACCGTTAGTCAATCAAATCAATCGAAAACAAAAGATAAACCGCAATTATCTAGTTTCCCACCAACGGTACTAATAAAGCTTCTCAATCCCAAAGAAGTCTTTAAACTGAGCGGCCGTAAGAGATTTCTCCTAATTAGGTTACTTTCCTCTCCAAATGGGCGGCTCCACCAGTAACAACACAACTGAGGTAGTTTTGCTGGCTCTGAGGATTAGTTTGCTCGAAATGCAAAATTTGATATTTATAGACAAGGAAGTTTGGACACCAAGGAATTTCCAAAACCGAAAATATTCTCAAGATATGCAATATATTCCAAATTCGGTTTCCATAATTCTTGGAAATGCTTTGTCCAAATATTGACCGAAAATCTCTTAGAAAATTTCCAACTAGTAAATGCACATTACTAATTTTCATTTTTCCAAAAATAAAATTAACAACCTTAAATAAAAGATTCTCAATTTAATTTCGATCTGGGATTTTTCCTTTAGCTATTAAGGAATATCTTTGAATAATAAAAGATAAGCGTTACTGCACATGTTCAAAGTATGTCGACATCTTTACTCTGTAAGTCCTCTTTCATACTTACAATCTATAAACCGATTTGCCACACTTCCAAACAAGTTTAGAATTGGTTCATCTGGCTTTTAAGAACTACGTTATTGATCAAGAACACTCAATCACCAAACATGGGTTTCACGGTTCTACCAAAACAAGTTTCGGTTCTACCTTCCATGTGGGTACTGGATTTAGTCACACTAGCTTTCCGAAAATTCGGTTGACTAGGTACTAGGATCGGTTCCCACATATATATGGTATCTAACTTGTACTTGTTGCACATGTCCATAGGATCGGTTCCTCTTTGCCTAAAAACGTGTTGCACATGTCCATAGGATCGGTTCCCCTTTCTACTAAAAACTTGTTACACCTCATACAAGGATCGATTCCCCTTTTGTGATAGGTTGCACCTCTTACTAGGATCGGTTCCCCTTTACCCAGAGTCGGTCATACCAATAACCCTAAATCGATTATACCATCTCAAGTGATTACTTAAGATCGGTTTCACTAATAAAAGTCATACCAAGACAAAAGTCAGGCCTTTGTGAATAGTTTTACCAAGAACATAAACAAGTCCTGAGCGGTTATACTAATCACACATATTGGTAGTTCAAAAGTTATGCAATGAATAACAATACCAATAAAGCCTAGCGATTTCCCTTTCGATTCACAAAACAAGTTCATGAATTTACTTCCTTTAAACAAATGTAAAACATTGTTTCCTAGGATGAAATCTTCACCTTATACCCATACATAATTACAATAGCATTCAAACGATTATGTCGATGTATTATATACAAAGTTTAATGGTTAAGCAATAAACCTCGTATTGTATTCCTTAATACTACGTCTAACTAGAGTGTAATCATTCATGCTTCGCAGTTATGTTTTCAATATGCACGACTTGAAAGATACGTTAGGGAATGAAACAGTTCAAGTCAAATATCACTAACCTCAAGTGGAAGGATGATGTTGTCGTTGTAGCTCCTTACTTTTTCACTTCTTCCAGTCTTCGCAATCCTTGTAATGTCTCATATCCTAATACTTTCAAGCTAACCTATACGAAGTTGACTCTAGTACATAATCAAATGACTCTTTAAATGAGTTTTGGCTCACTAAAATATGACAACCAAACTTGACATACCAACACTTGGTGGGTTCAACCGAGTTATGCTCTAACATTCCCTAACGTATTTTTCAAGTCGTGCATATTGAAAACATAACTGCGAAGCATGAATGATTATACTCTAGTTAGACATAGTATTTAGGAATACAATACGAAGTATAACGCTTATCTTTTGAACTTCGTATATAAGACATCGACATAATCGTTTGAATGCTATTGTGATTATGTATGGGTATGAGGTGAAGATTTCATCCTAGGAAACAATGTTTTACATTCGTTTAAAGGAAGTAGTTCATAAACTTGGTTTATGAATCGAAAGGGAAATCGCTAGGCCTATTGGTATTGTTATTCATTGCATGTCTTTTGAATTACCAATATGTGTGATTAGTATAACCGCTCATGACTTGTTTATGTTCTTGGTAAAACTATTCACAAGGCATGACTTTTGTATTGATATGACTTTTATTTGTGAAACCGATCCTAAGTAATCACCTGAGATGGTATGATCGATTTAGTGTTATTGGTATGACCAACTCTAGGCAAAGGGGAACCGATCCTAGTAAGAGGTGCAACCAATCACAAGAGGGAAATGATCCTTGTAAGAGGTGCAGCAAGTTTATAGTGTATGGGGAACCGATCCTATGAACATGTGCAACACGTTTTTAGTGAAAGGAGAACTGATCCTATGGACATGTGCAACAAATACAAGTTAGATACCATATATATGTGGGAACCGATCCTAGTACCTAGTCAACCAAATTTTTGGAAAGATAGCGTGACTAAATCCAGTACTCACATGGAAGGTAGAACCGAAACTTGTTTTGGTAGAACCGTGAAACCCATGATTGGTGATTGAGTATTCTTGATCAATCACATAGTTCTTGGAAGTCAGACGAACCAATTCTAAACTTGTTTGGAAGTGTGGCAAATCGATTCCAAGAGTGTAAGTATGAAAGAGGACTTACAAAGTTAAGATGTCGACATACTTTGAACATGTGCAGTAACGCTTATCTTTTATTGTTCAAAGATATTCCTTAATAGCTAAAGGAAAATCCCGGATCGAAAATAAATTGAGAATCTTTTA